>APFE030825424.1:10748-34226 GCA_000404065.3 Pinus taeda | reverse complement strand
ATCCCATAGAATCCCTCTATTGTTATTTTTGTGGCTTTATATTATTATTGTTAGGTCGGCTGGGTTATATTGTGACTCCTTAGACTCCTATATATAGAAAGGAGGTTTTTTCATTTGTATCATCCAAGAATTGTTCATTTATGTAATGTAAAGGAGGTTGCCCCCTCGAAGAGGCTGAATTCTAAGGCGTTGATCTATCTTTTCTATATTTTCTTGAGCTAGTTTCATAACACTCAGGAGCTTCTCAAAGTTCTCATTGGCCTTCTCAAGAAAATATTCCCTATCCTTACCAATGCTTGCAGCTATAGGGTCAACATGGTCTTTTTATATTGATGAGGGAAATGGTTCCTTGTCTTTCTACAACTCTGTAGCTATCATGTCATCTAGGTCTTGGTGGATTTGAGGAGGAGTTGACTGATCCTTTTTTTCTAGTTGCTGATCTTGTTTTTGGCCTCCTTGGCTACTCCTGGACTTCTTTATCCTCTGGCTCTTCTACGTCTATGACTGCCTTGCCTTTATCCTTCTTTGCCACCAAATCTGCTTTGCTGGATGAATCATGATCTCCTTTAGGCTTACTTTGCAACAAAATTTTTACCTTGAGATGCCTATTCTCCTTATGCAAAAAGGACACCATGAAGTTTGCTTTGGCCACGTAACCTTTAAGTTCTCTGAGTTTTTCCTCTTTCTCTCTGATTATCTCTTTAGCTGATTTGTTTTCCTCATGCTGGGCTAGGTCAACCATGTCAAACTCAATAGGTCCCTGCTCTTCATTATGCTCTGGTGCATCATTTTCTCCACCTAACATCTCTGGTATCATAGTGCTGGCTGGACTCTTTCCTCACTGATAGTCATCCTATGTTGCAGTTTAACTCGAGCCTTAGTTCTAGGTCTAGGCATGTCATCTCTCCCAGGAGATAACACTAGTCTTTTTCCTCGGCTTTAAGTCTTTGTCACTGATGGCATACTTGATGAGCCAACCTCTTGAGGCCTAGATGGTGCCAACGGAGTGCTTTGACTACTAGGTTGACTAATGGCAAGCATAAAAGGAGCTGATTGGCTGAATGTTTCCCATGATACATTAACCCGTAAAAGCTGATGAAGAGCAATGATTTTGACCAAACCATGATGAAATAAAACTGCCCAGTGATCTTTCCCTTTGCTTTGTACCTTCTTAGTCATCTTCACTAATATTCTAAATAGGTATTGGGGCAAGTTCAGTGGTTTGATAGAAACCTCATTTGATATTGATACAGTCTAGAAAACCTCCCTTCACAAGTAAAATACTTCATGATCACCTTCATAAAAGGAGCATACCTATCCAAAAATTTCCTGAAAGGAAAGATAGTGAGAGGGAGCATATTTGTAATGTGGTTTTAGGAATTTTTTATAGTTTTCAATGTCTAAATCCATCCCTTTAAACCAAATCTCTCCTTGGTTAGGGATACTTGTGGCTAAGGCTATGGCATCTTCTGATATGATGAAGTCTATCCCTGCTATTGTAGCTTTTTCTCCCTTGAAATTTGTAGCAAAGAGGCTGGTCAATTTGGCATAGCAACCCACTTCCTAAATTCTTTCACAAAACCCTAGACAACCTATTATTTCAAAAAAACTCTTGATGAACTGTGAGGCATTTATCTCCTGCATATGAGTTGGCTCATATCTGGAGAATTTTCCTCCCTTGTGTTACTTCTTCTTTTCAGTGTCCATGATATGGTTTTGATTTACTTGGAAACCCTAATTTTGATAGGAAGTGAGGAAGGAAAACAAGGGAAAAAGAAGGGGTAATTGGGGGAAGCAAATATAGGGGATAAGGTTTAGGGAAATTTGTGGAAAAATTTCAGGAGATAGGGATGGGTGTTAGGAGTGATAGGGTAGTAAAATTTGCTAGGATGGGCGAGGGGAAGGGGGTAGGAAATGTAAAACATAGGAAAAATCCAAAAGCGCAACGCTAACTTAGTTTCTTTAGGAAAAATGGGAAAATGGAGAAATTGAGGAAGGAAAATTTTGGGTAGGGTGTATTTAGTATTTTCAAGGGTGTTTTTGCAAAAAACTTAGGATATCTCCCTTAAACACAAGCAAAAACCATAAATTTCTAAAAGCACAACAAAAGGGTAGCATAGAAACCCTAGGAGATGATTATGATCATTTGAAGAAGAAATATTGCATGAGAGGGATATGGAAAAATTCAATTACATGTTTTAGAATGATGAAACCATGTCTTGAAGAAGAAAACCCTGAGATGCCTTGATTTTCCCTCTAAAAGCAATAAACGCAGCCCTAGCCAGAAGCGCAACAGATGCACAACGTGCTAGGAGAAAAAGTGATTTGCTGAGGGAAATGAAGGCTCTGATGGCTGATATGAAGGAGAATGGTGATGAATAGATTCTTAGAGAGATGAATGAGTAAATTAATTCTTTTGACGGTCTTTTATAGGTTGGAAAGTCGATTTTTGCTTAGGTATGGTATGACATCACATATTTTTTTTTAAGGAATGATGAAATATAATATTGTACTGCAGATTTTTAACTTTATTATGCAAGGTTACATCTTCATGAGGTGAGAAATTTACCTTAGAAAACTCTTTGAACACTTTTTCCATAATCACTACTCCCATGATGATGACTATGGTGATGACATGGCTCGTATATGACTCATTGATGATATGACCTAATGATGACACCAAATGGATATATAAGACCATGATTAAAGACCTTTTAAACCTTTTAGTATGCATGACAATGATATGATGACCTTTAATGATGACCAAGACACTCTTTTGATGACCCATCACAAGGAGTGATGACAAGACCATGACAACATTTTATGACCTAGAGTATGGAGGGAGTAGTAATGACCTAGAACTGACTAATGATAAAATTTTATTTGAAACTATAACAATTTGACCTAGGACCCTCTTAACTGACGTTGAAAGAGTACATTTGATCAATGGTGACTCATAGAAACTAACCATTTACATGGGGGTTCTTCTATTGCGTGTTCTCAATTGTTACATTGGTTGAAGTTAAATCATGATTTATGCATAAACAACAAATTTTAGTAATTTAACTAAATCAAGCTATGTAATTCAATTTAGTTGGTAATGGAAATATAATGTTTTTCCGAAATCACTAATTTTTCATCTCCCTATTTTATGCTCACATATAACATAATTTGGAAAAATAATTGGCCCATTATCCACACATCAAGTTTATTTTCTTGCAAAGAACAAATATCACATAATGTAATTAGGGGAATTGTATTAAAGGATAATAAACCACATATCCACATACTTGCAATTCAAACACTTTATATGTGCACTGGATTCACCTTGCAAACACCATCACTACTAAGCAGTTTTCTTTACTAACCATTACAAGTGGAGTAATTGAAGCTTATATTTTACTTTGAAATTTTGCACACAAACATATGCTCACATAGTATAATTGGAAATAAGTAATTGGTCGATCATCCACACATAATTTCTTTTCTTGCAAGGAACATACATCACATAGTGTAATTATGTAATTAGGGGAATTGTATTAAAGTATCATGAACCAGATATCCACATACTTGTAATTCAAATGCTTTATATGTGCACTAGATCCACCTTGCAAACACCATCACTACTAACCAATTTGCTTACTAACCATTACAAGTATAGTAATTGCTTATATTTTACTTTGAAATTTTGCACACAAACATATGCTCACATAGTATAATTAGGAAAGAAGTTAATGGTCTATAACAAACCTCCATTTCACATGATTTGTTATTTTTTAACTTGCTATACATTGTGACACTTATGGTACTTTTTTTTTCTTGTTTATTGATAAATGAGCCCAAATAGAATTAAATGTGGGACAATATTATTAAATTTCACAATGCCATGAAGTAGTTATCTCTCTAAATATCAATCTGGTTTTTGTTTTACATGGTATATGTTTTTTCCAACTTTCACTTCCCTTGAGTAACACAAACCTTACTATATTACATCAACTTTTCTATGGTTATTAAATTAAGAACGACTTGCAATCATCACCAATGTTATGTTTATATCCCCTGTTTCACTGTTCCATAATGTGTGATTTCCTTTCTAAGGATTTTGTCCCAACTACCCTTCTTATATTTCCACCTTATTTTTTTTATTGATTCCATAAGCCCTTACTTAAGTCATCATAAATAACTATAATCTTATAAAATATTGCTTAAGCCATTATATATTGATATATAGATTTTGGAAGCCCTTATTTAGGTTGTCGTAAATAACTATAATCTTATAAAATATTTGTTAAGCCATTACATATTGATATCTTCTAGTCATTCTACACATTAATAATGAAATCATGACTACCATGTGTTTATTTATGTGACCACCTAACTCCAGGTTATCCATTTGAGGTTTTGTAAATTCGAGCTCTACGAGGGTTCATACTTTACATTTTAAATTCCCCTTACTCATTTTAAACTCCACGACTATGGATTCATTTGGGTGCATATGGGATAGGTTGATTAAGACGGTTTGGCCCTAGGCTCCACTTGCTTCTATGACCAGATGACACGATACACATTCCACATGACTTTCTCAAGCTTATGTATCGCACGATAGACGACTTAGATTGAGGACTCAAATTTGACAGAGTAAAATGGGCTAGGGTTATTCAACCCACCCCGGCTAGGGTTATTCAACACCCCCCCACCCCAACAAAAATAAAGAAAACACAATTTGTAATTCATTTCACCCAATTCACTTGATGTGGGTGACCATGATGACACTCTGCAACTTAGCAAGGTATTTTGACACTCCGTAATCATACTCCTTTGCTTACCCTTAGGGATTCTGAGAGGGGACATGGCTGTGCAAAGGGTATCACTCTTTTTATTTTGGAGAGGTGTACTTTTAATTTTAAATTTACAAATATAGCTGACTGTAAGTTGTTTCTTCCACATGCCTTGTTTCATGTTGAACTTGCAATGCTACTCATTTAATTTTTATTTTCTTTTTCCTAGACACTCCTTATACCTACTATTGGAAATTTTCTTCAAAAAGTTAGTTTCAGTTAAGTTCTAGGGTTTTGATGACAGAGTTGTTGATCCAAGCTAATTCATCCAATACTTTGTATTATCTTGTATTCTTTTAAAAAAATTATTTCCCATTTATTTTTGTTTTGACTGAATTTCCTCCTTATTCTGCAAATTATGGCTATTTGATTTCTAGGTTTCATTGTTAGCTTGTGGCGACTAGGATTACTTTTGTCAAGTAATGCTTTATTCTTTCTTCAATTAACCCTTCATATTTTTTTTATATATATATATATATATATATATATATCTATGGTGAAATGAATCCTTAGCTTTTTACTTAAGGATAGTGTATATCATTTAGTTATCCTTTTCGTTTCTCATAAGTGTCCATGTTGTTGTATGCACTTGATGGAATAATTTGTAGGTTTCCCTCATCTTTAACTCTAAGGGTTTCTAGAAAATTTTCCCCCAATTTTCTTGGTACTATGATAACTAGGTCGAGGTTGTTCCTTTTATGCAGGAGGGTTCACCACTTTCTACACTAATTGACACGTGGCTACTAGCAACATTGGGTGAAGAACATTTATTCTGTTGCATATAAGTAAAACCCTTATGTTTTAGAATTCTTGATTGTTGATTTAGAGTGTCAGAGGTTGTCCCTTAAGAAAATCCTTAATTCACTCTTCACACTTATAACCACTATCCTTTCCCTCTACGTAGGTATAAATTCAAGTAAGAGACAAAGTGTTCCTTACACTCGTCTACTAGGATTCCTCCTAGCTTGGGATGTTTATCTCCAATTTAATTTTGTTTTGAATAGCTTACAGGTCGACACTTCCAAATTTATTCACTCACACTTTGGACTATTGTAGTGTATCCATATGCCTTGCTGTGTAGTTCATGATTTTCTTTTTTGTATTTTGCTTCAAAATAAAATATACAGGGTTTCTGATTGTACTCTAGAACCCTTTTTTTCTTTTAGATTCATCCAACCCAGAAGGGTTAGACGATGTTATAGACAGGACGTCATATACACTTTCTCATGTTTAGTACCTATGCCTACCATTATACATATGCTTTTTCTTATCAATAATTATAAATTTACGCTATTTATAATTGTATGCTTATTAAAATTCTTTTCAATCTTTGTGTTTTCTTGTAAATATTTGGTACCCATATAACTGCTAGGATATTTCGATACATAGGAAATTGTTAAGTATAACTTGGTCTAGTGTAGAGTTAGGTAAAGTGTGTTTCTTTACTATGTACTTTTGTAAGTTACAATCCAACGGTCACGATATGTTCTAGACATGAAGTGATCCGATGGTTCATTCTCTCCGTGGTATTACTGACACTTGATCCATGGCCTAACACCCGATTGGTCCATGATATCTATTTAAAGAGCATGGAGGGTTATTTATAGGGTGACCATTCATGAAAGAAGCTTATGTAAATTTTCTTTCTTTTATTAATAAATTGCTTGAAGTGGTCGCGTTGGCTCAGGCCGTGGGCTGTTTCCTTCTTTGAGGGTTTTAACCACGTTAAGAATTATGGTGTATTGATCTGTGATTTGTTTGTGAGCGGTGTCCTTTGGTGTTCTATTTGAGGAACTTACCCTGTAAATTCCTACATGATATCAGAGCTATTTGAGGGCTGCATCCGTTGGTGATCCAAATCCGAAGTTGGTAGAATTGCATCTGACAGCCGTTTATCAGATCTACTATTTCTAACTGCTTTCGGGTTGAGAGGAATGCTCTATTGTGTTAGGATCATCTGTTCCAGTGAGGAACCCCTTTTGTTTCACGCGAAAAGGTTTCCAGTAGCCCTAGCTACGTCATTTTTAAGATCTGGAGGTATACAATCTTTATTTGTTGTTTTAGTTATTCATCTCTCTGTTTATTTCGGTTTATTTAGCTCTTTATTTTGTTTATTACCATATCTATACCTTTTATTTATGTGTATGATCTTTGCCCTGCGACTTTGTGTGATATTATTAAATCAGAAACAAAAAGGAAGAATTTTTCTCATGCGTATGCTCTTTTCCGCTACACCTTAGTGTGATATCAGAAAATCAGAAATATTGAGGAAAATATTTAGTTTCTGAGAAAAGCTAACTCCAAGCCATAAGGTTTGGTTTTTTTTTGTAGGTCCGTGTTGGGTTGTGTGGTTTTTTGTTTGTAGGCAAAAAGATTTTTTTCAAGTAAGCACGCACTTCAAAGCTTCAGTGACTAACAAGAAAAAAAAACTCCTTCCTCTTTTCCAAAAATTAATAACCTTTTAAACTAGCTCACTTGGTCTAAAGTTACTTTATGAGAATAGAGGTCTTGAGTTCAAGTCTTGCTTTTTGTTGATTTACTTTTTCAAAAAGCACATGTAACTTATGTTTTAAAGTTACTTTATGTAAAAGTGTTCTCACCCATTATAAAAAGTGAGTCACTTATAGTTCTAAAGTCTATTTATCTTTTATTTAAGTTACAATTTAGTGGACAGCTCATAAAGTACCATTATAAAAGTGACTTTCACTTATTTATAAAGGTGGGTCACATAAAATCTTTTTTTAAAGTGAGCTAATTAGATTAAGTTTGGAAAGGGGGGGATTTTTTTAAAATATAACATTATCATTTACTTCTGCACATTCACACACTTTGTCGGCATCTTCAACAATTTTTCTTCAAAAAGCCATAACTTTTTCGTCTGGAAGCCTTTTTTTTGAATCGGCTTAATTTTTTGATATCTTTCCATTGGAACACTTAGTTTCAACATCTACAACTTTAGTTTCTGTTAAAATGGAAAGACCATGCCAAGTTATTCTTGACAACACCAACTACTTCCAATGGTGGTCCTACATTGTCGATTTACTTAGAAGTAAATGTCTTTACAGAATAGCCTCAGGCAAAGAAACACACTTTACCTAACTCTACACTAGACCAAGTTATACTTAACTATTTCCTATGTGCCGGAATATCCTAACATCCCCCCTTGAGAACAACTTGGGATAGGATTGAAGGATGTACAAATATGACACAATAGGAGAAGGAAGGAGGCATTAGAGCCTATAATAACATTACAAGGGCTATGTCTGTGAGATAATATACCTAATGTTCATACATTCTATATGACCATGTTATTAAAATTCATCACTTATTATAGTTTTATCATTTTGTAAAGTTGATCATATAAGTTAATGTTCAATTGTTTTACTAAGACTTTTCTACTCTTCTGCTTTACTAGACTAAATTTATTCATTGTAGTATGATGTTTATGCCAATGAGGTAGGATAACAAAAATCATTTACATGATTTAATAGACATATTATGAATCTTATAAACCATTTATCTACCCTGCCAAACTAGCATACAAAAGACATAATTCTTTTATGGATCAATCATTCCTTAAATGTATTAAGTATTACTCGATTTGATATGGCCCTCATGAATAGTTTGAAGGAGTACAAAACCCCTTTCAATTTCGATAGTTACTTAGTATTTTTCTAAAAGTAATTTATGTATGCCAATTCCTTATCTATTATATCTTCTTCTTGTTCTTACACTATTTTTCCAATATCTCCATAATATTTTATTTTAGGTTTTCTCCTTCTTAACCATACTTAATCAGTGCAGAATTTTAGTTGCACAGGGCCCATGTGTCCTTAATCAATTCTGAATTTGAATTCACAGTACAATTAACTAGATAAAATCTACACATGCATATTTTTTTCCTATACAACTTACTCTATTTTCCATATCCCTCTGTTCATTTCATAAATCACGAGATATTATTTTATCGTCCGAGATTAATTCCTATAATATCATTTCAAAATTAACTACCATCAATCCTCACTAAGCTAGATTTGTTCTTTCTGCTCAATACACCTTTACATGAGATGGTAATAGGTCAAACATGCATGTACTACACAATTTTCTCTTGAAATCCTTTAACTGTGTGTGCAATATTAATCTATAAAGTTTGCTATACACACACAAATTAATTTTATATATAGGAGCACACATACATACTTTCAATACTTGTTGATTTACTTCAATTCCCATGGAAGGAGGTTTATTAACGAGTTCATATACTTGCATATATTAAGAAAATAATATATAGTCAATGATTTCTATAATCCAATCTCCATCCATGTATAACAAAAGTTACATACAATCATCAATAGCATATTAGAGAGTATATATGTATACTATGGATACATAACTGACCCACATACCAATATATTTGACATCTATTTCTTCCTTTAACCCTATTTATTGGTTATCATTCCACATAAATAGAAGAATATAGTCAAAATTCTAATCCGCAATTGTTGCTTGGAAAACACTCAGGAACTGCGCACATACCTCCCTACCATGAACTATCTTTGCGATTTCTCCCCGAGCTAACAACTTCTTGCTCTCCAGAACCAACAACCTCTTTGATTCATGGGTAGTTTTCTTTTTTAGATTTTCTTCCCAATAGATTTTAGCAGCGTCCTGCTTTAAGGTCTGCCAAACTTTTTTCCTAGGATTTTTTTGTTTTTTCGAAAAATATTATTTTCTTTTTTTTTTAAAGCATGTTTTTCTCTTCCACAATACTTTATTCCACCCCACTTAATATTTATGTCCAACTAAGTGCTTAACATAATCTTTCTCTCCCATTATGTTAATTTAATTTCTTTTCTTTTTTTCTCCTAGGGATTTTTAGGAGACTTTTTGGGAAGGTCCATCATGTGGACTTGACCACCACAACTTTTTCTAAGCTGACAAGAAGTCTTCTACACTCTATTGTTGTTTCCTAAATATTTCCAAGCAATTTATTTATTAACTTAATAATAATAATAATATAATTACATCATGACATAAATCTCATCATGGTTCCCCTCACTGTTAAATCCAATAATAGTCCAATGTCTAAAAATAGTAACTTTCTGAAAGGCAGAGTTATAGTGGTGTTACATCTTCCCCCCTTTTAATAAAACACTGTTCTTAGTGTTCCCTCAATTTAATATTCCCTTAAGATGGAAAGGAAATTCATTTTGCATTATCATTGCAACTCTCCCTTTAGTACTAAGTGCTTCCACTTCAATTAGTATTTTGAGCAATAGGTCAATTATAGAGTACACATACTCTTATATTCATTTCGTTCTCTTTCCCTAACATGTTTCCATGCATGCTAACTACGTGCTTCATATTTTCTTTCATGCATTCCACCTGCACCCAACAAAACTATCCACTTGCATCGCACAAGGTCAACATCATCGACATAGCATCAAAATAATTCAATAAGTCCCTTGGAATATTTATTCATGACTATACCTGTGTCATGCATGCTTTTAATGTGAAATTCAAAATATGGAATTTCATATTTCTTTTCATATAATTTACATAGAGACAATAATACTTAAGGAAATACTTACTTTTCTTTTTCTTATGATTTACTCTAGTGATTGATCATACTAGGCATCACCCTATTCTATGTTATTATTTTGATGTCCTAGTATCCAATATACATCAGACCTTGATATTTCTAACTATTCTATACCAAGTGGACTTTGTTATGTCCACCTTAGCTGTTTTGTCAACCCTTTTCTATTCCCTTCTTCATGCTTACAGGCACCAAAGCCCAAATCACAAAGTAAGAGAAATGGTAAAATAAAGAATTCAAAATATCACATAGGTAGTTATGGAGTAGAGTGACCTACTCTCGTTCTAGGGTCAAAACAACAAAAGAGATATAGCTTCATAATTATGCAATATTCCGCTTTACACTTCATCTACTATTTTTCATTAACTTACTCCCAATTTATTTGTTTTCCTTCAGTTTATCCTACCCTATAGGTAGATCAAGGTTATATAAATTTCTCTTATGTGTACAACTATGGGGCTATGCTCCTTACCTTCCCAACATATCACCTGTCTTAGCCCATTATGTTACTAAAATGGTTTTAAACAAGATCATTCTCCTATGAAATTTTGTAGGTGCATACTTAGTCACGCACTTAAGCATTCAACAATATCATACATGTACCTATAGTTAAGAGTCATAAACAATAGATTTTTAGAATCCATGCATCACTAGTAAAAACTAAGTTAAGAGATTTCCCTCTTGGTTATGGTTATATCTCTCACCAATAGAATTTTTGCATTTTTTACTAGGTTGTTCCAGGCCATAGAACTTAAAATATTATTGGAATACACCAATGAAGTCACTTCACTTTCATTGGCTTATACTTCTACACACCCTAATTTTAATCTTTAGTTAACTACCATTCCTGTTAACCAACTCCTTTCAATCATTATTAATCAAAACTATAAAATAAACTAGTTACTGCAATTTCCTTTGAATCAACAATACTAATTGCAATCCCATATAAAATGGAATTCCATTTCACGATTCAGGTCCATACCCATCAAGGGTTGTTTTCCTCTTTCCATGTCCTTTACAATTCCTTTTTTGGGAGTTACCTATTCTCAATATTGTTTTTTTTTTTCATTTTAATTTATTTCATACTTAGAGATTTTATATATTTTGAGAAACTAAAATACCATTATCATTGTCATTTTTAATTTGATAATCTCAAAATGTTTTATTTTCTTTTCCATTTATGAGATTACTTTCCTCTCAACCATGATTTATTGTGATATTCTATTCTAGTTTTACCAATGCTTTGGTGCTTTTTATAACATAAGTTCAATCTCTACTTTTCTATGCCACGTTTCCTTCAAAGATTTACTTGTGACATAAGATTTTTTTTTTTTTATAACTTATACAGATCCACCTTCCTTAGGTAACTCCCTTTTTCCACCTCTACTTCTGTGCTTCTAGAGTTATGTCATATAACTTCATAATTTAAAGTGATGTCGTTATGGTATAATAGTGGTGTCCCACTTATCTTTACATCTGTATGGACACAACTTATTTTCCGTATTCCTCTCATAATATTGACTCCTGACAGGGTTACTATACTCCCTATAATTAATTTTTTTTCCTTATCCAGTCGATATAGTTACAATGGTTTAGTATATACCAAATACAACGATGCTACTTGTCCTTCATGGGTGTTAAAAAACCCTATATATTACCCTTAAACTGGCACCTGGTTCTCTAATAAATTAAGCCATAATAACGCTGCTATGATTACCTTTATGCTATAATAACAGTCTTCCCAATATAATAATTATTGGCACATGACAGGTCTAAATTGGGTGTAATATCCATTCTAATGGAATCCTTCATTATTGCAGGTCTACGTAAAAGGCATATGGTTACTCCACCTAGGAGGTTTCTCTACGTGGTTAGCAGACAAATTAATATACCACTTCTCGTTCCATTATCCTTATTCATGGCAATGTTATTTCATAATGGCCTACTATGGTTGTGGTCACAGTATGTCTTGTGTAACCATTACTCAGAGTTTTTTATTTTAAACAACTTTTTATTATTATATGTGGACCTAAAGTACATGAGTAGTTGTAATTTTAAATGTCCAATTACCTAAGTTTCAATGCTCAATTTGGCCACTACCAACATGTCCTTTATCTGATGTATATTGTAACAATAATTTTCTTGTTACATATATACCCCTTATCTTTGTGGGGTACTTACAACTTGATTATTAATGCAAATTTTCCTTAATCACATAGATGTTACTTACTAGATGTAGAGTTGTAATTAATAGATTATTAGTATCTCTTTTTTAGATCCTTCACTACATCCAACGATTGTACTATGGGAGGTGACACCTCATCTCCTATTTTCACCCATAACCACTCCTTTAACAGGAGGTCCAGTAAATGATTTTGTCTTTATTTGTTTCTTTAGTGCTTACTTCTAATTTCTGTGTAACATAAAATAGTAACATTTCTACACTTCAGCTATGGGTTGGACCATAGACCTAAAATTTGGACCTACAACTTTGATACCATTTGTAACACACCTCCATTTCACATGATTTGTTATTTTTTAACCTGCTATCCATTGTGACACTTATGGTACTTTTTTTTCTTGTTTTATTAATAAATGAGCCCAACTAGAATTAAATATGGGACGATATTATTAAATTTCATGATACCATGATGTAGTTCTCTCTCTAAATATCAATCTGGTCTGTTTTACATGGTATATGATTTTTCCAACTTTTGCTAAATATAAATATTCCCTTGAGTATCCCAAACCTTACTATATTACATCAGTTTTTCTATGGTTATTAAATTAAGAACGACTTGCACACTATCACAAGTTTTATGTTTGTCTCCTGTTTCACTATTCCATAATGTGGGATATCCTTTCTAAGGATTCTGTCTCAACTACCCTTCTTATATTTCCACCTTTCTTTTATATAGATTTCATAGGCCATTACTTAGGTCGTCATAAATAACTATAATCTTACAAAATATTGGTTAAGCCATTATATATTGATATATATATTTCATAAGCCCTTACTTAAGTCATCATAAATAACTATTAATCTTATAAAATATTTGGTCAACCATTATATATTCATATCGTCTTGTCATTCTACACATTAATAATGAAATCATGAACACCATGCATTTAATTATGTGAACACCTAACTCCAGGTTATCCATTCGAGGTTTTGTAAATTTGATCTCTACGAGGGTTCACAGTTTGCATATTAAATTCCCCTTACTCATTTTAAACTCCACGACTATGGATTCATTTGGGTGCATATGGGACATGTTGATTAATACAGTTTAGCCCTAGCTCCACTTGCTTCTATGATCATATGACACGATATGCATTCCTCATGACTTTCTCAAGCTTGTGTATTATTGCACCATTGACAAATTAGATTGAGGACACAAATATGATGGTGGAAACTGGGCTAGGGTTATTCAACCCCCTCTTGGTGAACCAAGATGTCTATAAAAGAAATCTTAATACCTACATCAATCATCAACCCAGGGTAAGTCTGTTTATTTCAAGAGTGTCAGCATTGTATATGCAGTGAATTCAGAGGTCAATTCATAATGAAATGATTCGAAATCGTTGCAATCACTACTATCTATTTCTCAAAGTTCAATCCAAACAATTATGAAAGAAAAATCTAGAGCATTCTCAAATCTACTTAATCTATTCTACAAGAAACTGAATTAGAATGCAAGTAGAAAGAATCAATCTTAGCAATCAGACTAGTATTGACACTAATTCATTTAACATTAAGGAAAGCTACAACAATTGAACATCAAGTAACTATGTAAACATCTCCTGGAAAGCAATCAACTATAACCTTGAGATCTATGATAATATTACTTTAGAATGAACATCAATCAAATGCTTAAATTAACATAATCAATTCGATAAAGACTATCACGTAGATATAACACATAGCTAAATCTAGAATCTCGTCTGAATAACAAACACAAACCAGAATCATCAATGCTCATAGCAATCGAAATAGTGCTAACTTTACAATCTAACAATAATAAACAATTATAAGAATAAACATAAATAATTATAACACAATTGAAGCAGTAGATCTCCTATCGATTGAGCCCAAAGTGTCCAGAAGTCCCCGCTGGAAGATATTCAAAATAAAATTATGGATGAAACACAATCTTGATCATTAAACTTGATAATCAAGTTACAACATCCTAGTAACAGTATTACATGTCCAAAAAGAATAGTTACGAACTTAATATTCCTAACTAGTTGTTCAATTCGCCTCATGGCTTTATATAACTTTTGGAAAAATAAATGGATAGAAGTGAATCCTAAGGATCAGGGGATCCTGAGGATTTCATAGCCCTCAATCTGATTTCATCATAGAATAGCATTGATCCTCTTGGTCTTCCACTGTCCTTCCTACTCAAGACACTATCATTTTCCTTTCCTAGCTGCTGTTGTTCTGTCATTTGAACAACAATCGTCCAATCTGTGTCCCTTTTCCTCAGCCCAACATACTCCCCCGCTTACCTTTTTGCATGTCCTCATGCAATAAGATGGTTGAGGTGTAGTTGAGTCAAGGAATGAGTAGGATATACTTCCTCCTTATACAACCTAAACCTATTTTTCTGTTTGAGCATTGCAAAAACCTGGTTCACTCAGTAATCTGGCAAGTTATAATCACTGTAATACCCATCAAGAGGATACCAGATAATCAGACTTATGTATCGGCACCCTATGCAGTCAAGGCCCATGTTTAGGACCATATTTCTGTATTTGTGTAGGCAAGTGGAGGCAGTTTTGAAATTTCTAAACCCAAATGGTTCCCTGTTCCTAACATTGTTAGTGGAGGCTTCCCATCTTTGTCTAGCTGCAGACAAAGCTTCTTCTTTAACTTCCTGAAAGTATTCCTTCCTTACCTGTATGATGTCAGTATGGAGTGGTCCTAATTAACCCACAACACCTGTTCATTTCAAGAAATATTTATGTTGGACAGAGAGGTGTAGGGGTTTTATGGGTTCTCTCCTAACCCATAAGTCTATACCATATTCCCTCTTTTGAAAAGTATTATGGGCTTTATCCCATTTAATCCGATTAGTGGAAAAGGAAAGAAAATCTTGAAATTGGATATCCACTATGAAGGAGCCATGATTATTATCTAAGTCATACTCTACGAAAAAATTATACATGTACAATTCACATAAAAGGCGTTGTACCTATTCATTATGTTCTTTGAAACATTTGACAAAGTCTAGAGTGGTCTTAATTTCCGCTGACTTACCAATCTTAATGAATTTAACCTTCATTAAGAGGTATCTTTCGAGCAAGCATAGTGCATAGTTGGTGGCAGGTGCTCGGCACGACAAGGCATCTGAGTAGAGAGAGCAAACAATCTCCATTTGCTCCTTATCCTTCTGTAGCTTGGCCTGTGCTTTTTCGACTTTATTCTGTTCATCTTTGTAATTAGCGAAAGTCTCATTTGCTGTGACAGTAAGTGCCTCAAATTTCTTTTGCAATTCTTGGTGTACTTGTAGTGGCACTACTTCTTCTTTATGCTGAGCTAACTCCTGTTGAGCCTTGGCCAGTTCATTTTTCAATTTTATAATGACCACTTCCCTTACCAGAGGAATGTAATTTGGCGTTTCCTTTGTCTGGACTTCATTATCCTGTGTTACCATTGAGTTAGTTTGAACAGCAGCCTCAGCCGCTTCTCGGGTCATACAACAATCAACTTGGGTGTTTTCTTCAGAATCAGTTTGAGCAACAAGTTCAGCTATTCCTTTGGGCATATTGCAGTCCTCTTGAATATTCTCTGCAAAATTGGTTTGGACAGCATCATCAGTAGTGGGGAAGTCCATCTGGGTTTCCCTTGGGCAAATACAAGGATCTTTTGTTTGCATTTCACTACTCTTTAGAAGACATTTCTCTCTTTGATGCCCCCCACATGCGCCTAAATCACAATAATTTAAGACATTTTCGGCCTCCTCATAGGTGAGGCACCTCCGCAAAACTGTATCGATACCATGACAGTAAAGTGTATCACCGATGATCATGTAGTCTTTTGCTTGGTATCGAGTACGTCGTTGCTCTGAACGAGAGTCATTAGACCTATATGTTTGGGTCTAGAGATAGATGATTATATCTCCATACCATGGATCGCTTTGAAGATATCAGAAACAAAGATTCATCCATGATTCTTACTTTGGATGTTGAATCGTTGGACGACGATGGGAAGTCACATAGTAATTCCGTGAAAACTAGGGCTTTCTTTGATTTGGATTTTACGAATTCTAGATCAAACTCTTGCAAAATTGATATCCATTTGAAATATTTGCCCCTCAATAACTGTCGTGACAAGATATAAGTCATGGGGTTGCAATTTGACAAAATGGTAGTTTTTGAAAACAGGATATAGTGTTGAAATATTTGTATCGCTTGAACAGCTGCGAGAGCCAGCTTTTATATATCATTTAAGTTTCAACTTAAATAATAGATAGGATGTTTAATTCTGTTGTCTTCTTGAACTAAAACCATTGCTATGGTTGTATCTGCTGCAGCCAGATATAGGTTAAAGTCTTTTTGATAATCAGGAGCATACATTAATGATGCCTTTATTAGGGATTCCTTTAGAGCATCAAAGGAAGCTTGTGTGACTTGATCCCAGATGAAGGGTACTTCCTTTTTCAATAGACACGTATAACCTTTAGCAAGTTCGATGTAATTTGGAATGAACCTCCTCAGAAAGTTTGCTTTCCCTTGGAGTTTCTGAATCTGAAGAAAGTTTGAAGGTGGAGGCAAATCAATGATTTCCTGAACCTTACACGAGTCGAGACAAATCCCGTCCTTTGAGACTACAAAGCCAAGTAAACGATCAAAACTGATAGAAAACACACATTTGTGTGGATTGAGTCATATCTTGTAGTGTCGCAACGTAGAAATATCACTCTCAAATGCTGCGGATGATCGATCCACTTTCACGAATGAGCCGGAAGATTGTCGAGATATGGTTGAATGATGTTTTTGATGTCATGGAAGGAATAATTCATTGCTCTTTGAAAGGTTGCCCATGTGTTCTTTAAAGCAAAAGGTAGCTTGCGGTATGAAAATGTACCCCATTGACAAATAAATGCAGTCTTTGACTGGTCCTGCGGGCTGATATTTATTTGATTATACCCGGAAAATCCATCCATAAATGAAAAGATTTCACATCCGGCGCATTCATGAATTATCTAGTCAATGAAGGGTGTATGGTAGTTGTCTTTTGGACAAGCTTGATTTATATCCCTATAATCGACACACACTCTAATCGTTCCTTTCTTTTTCATTACAGGAACAATATTCGATACCCAATCGGTTAGAGGAACTGGGTAAATGAAACTAGCATGGAGAAGTTTTTCAACTTTTGCCTTGATGGCAACAACTTTCTTGGGGTGCACCTGCCGAAGCCGTTGTCGTACTGGTTTGACATTTGGATACATCTTAATTTCGTGTTCAACTATGCTCAAGTCAATGTCTGGCATTTCTTCATGTGACCATGCAAAGACATCTATGAACTCGCGAAAGATTGCATAATATACTTCCAGTTTTGAAGGAGAACAAGATTTGCCAACATGAATATTCTCTACAACATTTGGTTTGGTCGAGATATTGATGGCGATAGTCTCTTCAATATTGGACAGGTTTCACTCGGAATCCACCATATTTACAGTATTTGATAAAAATCAAAAGCTAAAGGATGATAAAGGTCGCTGGAAAAATCTTCTTTGTAATCTGGAAGATGGGAACGATGGTGGTAATCTTCCCATGGTGCCCTGTCAACCATCATTGACTGAACAATTCCTTCATTTGTAGAATGTACATGCGACCAAGGATCTGAAGAGGTACCATATTCCTTAGACCTATTTATCCAAACACTGGATGAGCGTTGATTTGGGTTTGCCTCCCATGCTGAAAACATTGATTGCTACAATATTTCTATTGGGCTTGGAGGCAAAACCTCGCGATGATCCATGCTAACATCGTGATCGGACATCTTCTGAATGGAAGACACCATATTGTAGGTTCCCATCATGGCTACTTCCGCCAAATTGTTTGGATGCGGAAGGGAAAAAGTACCCATCAATGTAGGGTCTTTTAGTAGGCCTACTCCGATATTTTGAAGCGACTGAGAGCTTCCGTGGATCATCAGAATGCTTCCCGTAACTTGTGAACTGTTGGGGAGAAATGTTTGTTGGTCAAAGATTGTAATTCCTCCTTGGAAAGGAAATGCAATCTTTTTGAAGTATGTCGACACAACAACATCCATAGCATATATCCAGGGCCTTCCAAGTAGGATGTTGTAATCGAGGTTTTCATTGATAACTTCAACATCAATTTCTACTGTTTTTCCCCCCAGTTCGACTTGCAAGTTACTTAAAATTCCGTATGGAGTGTATGTTCATCCATCAAATTATTTTAACGTCGTCGATGATCGTGACAAGGGTGGTGAGCCTAAAGTTTTCCAGCAACTCATCAACATATTACATGTAGATGCTCCCTCATCAATAATTGTTCGATGAACAATTTTGTTGAGGGCTTTCACTTGAATAAGGAAAGCAAGTTGAGCTGGTAACTGAGGGTCATATCCTTTATGATTAAAGGTAACAAGATTTGAATTTGCTGGGTCAATCCCACCTATTGTTGATAATAGAGCCTGCTTCTGGGAGGGGCAATTTTGCAGTACCTCAAGCGTCGACATAGTGGATGGCGATTGGGCCAGGTCCTTGTAGAGCTATAACAAGGGTCTCTTTCACCTCTAGTTACCTTACATTAATATGTCAATCCAGGATCGTCTGGTTATTTCAAAGGGTGTCTCAGTCTGAGGCTAGAATTTGCCAGAGTAATGCTTGTAATACAACTATTCAAAAGTTATGCAAGTAAAGTAATGCAAACCTACAACTTAACTACTTCAAAAGACCAAATCACACCAAGTATTGCATTAGCCAAAGGTTCGGCAGCAATAGCCCATCCTTTTCATAACTGATGAGAATAGATCAGAGGTCTGGGAGCCGAGTAGCATATGCTGGGCTCGCTACAGCCTGGGATCGTTCTTAATGATTGGAAATGAAACAACAGATAAAAGAAATGATAATGAAATGGAACAACACATCAGCCAAGGGATTGGTAGCAATAACACGTCCCTTTCGTAGCTGATGGGAGCAGATCAGAGGTCTGGGGACCAGGTAGCAGATGCTGGGGTCCACTACAGCCTAAGTCTGTCCTCAAGAAAAAGCAAATTAGCAATCTGGAAATGGAATAACAAATAAATGGAACAACAAGTAAATGGAACAGCAAGTAAATGGAACAACAATTCAAGAATAGAACAAAAATTGAAATAAACAATAACCGAGTCCTTTAAACTACAAATATATTTAACCATGCCAATCAAAAAATCAGTCTCTCAATCTTATATGGTAGAACAACACTATAGAATCTTAGAAACACACCATACTTAATCTGCTTCTGTTAAAACACATACGAATGCATCTCATAATAAAGAATAGTCACATTCAATAACCATGTGAAACAGACTTTTCCATATGACCTGTTATAATATAATCGTAAAGAATTCTGTAATAGAGTAACAGTGTCCTGTAGGAATTAATCAATACTTAAAGAGTTGGTAAAATAACATAGCATCAATATAAAGTTCAAGAACACGAAATGACTTAATCACAATGAAGCATGTAATAGAATATCCTCAAATCATAGCAGATTACCAAATTACATCTAAGACAAACCACACGGAAACCACGCGTAATAATACAAGAGCAAGTGTCCTCCAGGGCCAGGCCCTTAGCCTCTAGGGGAACACCGCTCAAGATGAATCCAGGCTCAAAGATAAAAAGTGAACAAGTCTGTATTAAAGCATGCAATAAAAGTACAGAAACTTAAGTCTTCAATAGAACATAAAGATCATAGTCCAGATCTTTCTCCAAAGAAATTACACACTTCCCAGAAATTAACCCGAAGTTCCCCCCGTAACCAACTATCCCTTTTTATAAGAGGGACGACGGATACATCTAGATACAGAATTAGGTTAAAACAGCTATCCCTCAGGATCTAAGATCCAGAGGGATACACAAAATCATTAATGCTGCGTTACTTCTTCCTTCTTCTGTTTCGCACTGGTATCTCCGCGTCCTGTTTTGGGCTGATCCGTGTCGATCTGGTTCGCTTCCGGTCTCCAGTCACAGGGAAAACAGTTAGCTTGTCTTTATCTTTACTTTTTGGGTGGCCACCTTTCGCTTCTTCACCTTCCTGCACATAGAAATGATGTCTATTAGTGCTTCTTATTAATTTTTCGTATTGTGTTATAAGTTCTTATTATTATCTAGGTTTCCTATGCAAAAGGCTTTTGAGTTTTCATGAAAAGATACCGAAATGACCATCAAAACATACCTTCCTTGGTACTCCACACACCCCCCAGCTTACCCTTTTTCATGGCCTCATGAAAACATTATAGTTGACATGCAGAGCAGTGGGGGAGTAGGCTGGAGATGGAATCTCGTGTGGAGGCCTACACCCATGATGCGAAACGAGATGATCAGAGAAATGGCTCGTCTGGCCCTCAGGCATCTCATACAGGGCTTGGTATCCAAGTGCAGCATGCCAAATGATTGGACTCCTGAACCTATATCCTAACCAGGATGGTCCTGCCCTCAAAATAATTTCACCATAGAGGGGAAATCGGTTAGCAGCAAGCTTGAAATTTTCATACTTAAATGGCTCTCTGAGCTGAATGTTCGGATTAGATACTCGATATCGAAATTTAGCTGCTTCAATGGTAGGGTCTTTGATAGAAGCAAAGAACTCAAGCCCTTGCAGAATGATTGATTCATGCATGGGTCCTAGTGCTTCAATCACCCCCGGAGTCCTCTTGAGATTTCTATGACTTCTCCATAACTGTTCCGGGTCTCTAGGTTCAGCTCTTACCCATAGGTCTAATCCGTTTTCTTGTCTCTGAAATGCATTGTAGTCTTTGAGCCATTTTTTTTTATTGACTGCAAATGAAATGAATGCTTGTAATTGAATGTCTCCAACAAAAGGGCCAGGGTTTAGCTCGGTTTCTTGTTCTAGTACAAGGTTATGCAGATAAAAATTCACACAATAACCTTTGTACTTTTACCCCATAATGCTTACAGCAGTTTATAAAATCATCTATAGTATTAATTTCTATAGGAGCACCTGCCCTAACGGCCTTAATTTTCAATTGCAAGTATCTTTCCATTAGAAACATGGCATAATTTTTGGCGGGGGCCCTACATGCTAAAGCATCATTGTACAAAGAACACAAGTTATCCATTTGTTTAATAACTACATCTAATCTACGGGTTACCTTGGCAACTTTATCTTGCTCCTTTTGCCATCCTTCGAAGGCTTGGCTTTCTAACAGGTTGAAATTTCTTAACTGCTGCTGTAATTCCTCATATTTTTCACGGGGGACTGTTTGTTCCCTGAGCCTTTCTGCTTCTTGTTGGGCTTGCTTCAAATGATGGTGAAGGGTTCTTGTTTTTGGGTCCTTTTTCCATGCATCTGTGGAGGCTGGGAGTTTTACTTGGACTTTCTTATTACGCTGCTTGGAATTCATAACCCTTATTACTCCCGAAGATGGTGCCTCCGTCTGAACCACTTTATTATCTGTTTCAATTTTAATGCGAACTCCAACCCACTGCTGTTCCTTTTCAAATGGAACAACAGTCTGTTCTTCTGTTTCAATTGGAACATCAGTTTGTCTTTCTGCTTCATTAGGAACGACAGTTTGGCTTTTGTCAGGGTTTTGGGTAGTGGAACGGCTCCCGGTTCTTCACCTCTTATTCTTATGGGGTCTTATTGGCGTGGCCGAACCTTTTCTTGTTGAGGTCCTTACCCCCCTTTGTCTTGCTTTTAGAAGCCCGATCTGCTGGCGAAGCCTGACTATCACGTTTAACAATGTCCCTTTTTCTTTTTGCAATTCCCTTATTTCTCTCATCTTCTCAGAAAGAATAGCTGACTGTTTGCCACGGGTTGGAGTGTGACTAATTTCTGGATTTTCTTCTTGAGGTGGCCAATCCGGGGTAAGAACCTTTCTTGGATCTGTTGTTTCCTGGGCCAATTCTTCCTCTGCCCTTATTTCCTCTAGATTCTTCTCTGGTGCCTTCTGACTAGGAATGGGTTGTTCCTGCCTGATATCTTCTATTTTCTTATCATCATGGACGGGTGGAATTTCTATTTCTGCTTCTTCTGAATGAACTTCCTTGGGTGCATCTTTTTCCCGGGTTTCTTCTCTAGTCTGGAGGTTAGATGGACTCAGGGGCTGGCCATACTCGCCCATATTGGCCAGAATATTGGCCAATTCATCTTCCCCTATCGGGTTCTGTACTGGGCTTTCCCCTTGCTATTCCATTTCTTCCTCCTGCTCGGGCCGCTCACTCTCTTCCTTCTCGACTCCTTCATCCTGTTCTGTTTCCGCTGATTGTTCTTCATCTTCCTCTTCTATCTCTTCTTTGGTGGACTGCTCTATTTCTCTGCTGTTCTCTTCTTCTGCCTCTGTCCCTATGGACTGTTCTACGTCCTCGTTACTTTCTTCTTCTGTATCTGTCTCTGCCGATTTCTCATCTATAATCTCTATTGCTTGGCTCGTACGAGCCCGGGGTTTCTTTAGCTCTACTCGAATCCCTGCAAGCCGTGCCGACTTCCTATGTTTTGCTGGTTGTTCAGATGTACTAGCGTCGGGTTGTTCTTCAAGTTGCTTTTTAGCTTGCTTTTCAACTTGCACTTCTGTGCAAGTGTCCTTCTTTCATTTCTCAGGGCATTGGGGTGCGCTATCAGTTTGTTTTCATTTTTCTGGGCATCCAGATGTGGCCTCCCTTTCATTAATAATATCAATTAGCTCTTCCCAGCTGCTATGCTGCTAGGTAAGACTATGATTTACTATGTTGGGTCCCTATAATACTAGTGATTACCCCATTACTATGGTAGTTGTACCCCTTATTAATATTGTTGTGCCCCTATTGCCCCCATATTGTTATTATTGTGCCC
>APFE030825417.1:40049-53424 GCA_000404065.3 Pinus taeda | reverse complement strand
ATTTTTGTTTCTGTTCTGGGACCGTCCTCGTACAGACAAGGCATCACCATTCTGGTTGTCCATATTTTTCCGTCTCATCTCCTCCGTCAGCAAGGCTGAGGCTATTTCATCAAACTGCAAAGCAGTTGCATTGCTACCTATTTCAATAACCAAACTATCCCACGAGTCTGGTAGAGAACACAACAAACTGATGCACTTAGATTCATCTGAAATTTTAATATCAACAGATAATAACTGACTTACCACAGTATTAAATGCATTCAGATGCTCTGTCACTGAGTCTTCATCTTTCATCCTCAGGTTATACATCTTTTTCCGCAGGAACAGTTTATTCACCAGAGACTTAGATTGGTACAAAGTCCCTAACTTGTCCCACAAAGCCTTCGTCGTAGCTTCCCCTAATATATTCAACAAACTGAATCTGAGACACACAATCGTATTGTGCTCTTTGCCTTCTGATCCAACTTCTTCCATTCTTCATCGGTCACTCTCGTTGGTTTAGTACCCGGATCTACCACGGTCGACTGATCTTTATCCACCAACAGATCCTCCATCTTGAGTTTCCACAACTCAAAACTCTGACCATTGAACTTCTCAATCTCTATCTTTCCGCTGCTCACCATCATCTTTCACCACCAGAATCGATCTCGCAGATCTCCCACTGAATAGGGTCTACCACAGGCCCGAGCGAAACCCCTCAGCAACAAAGGCGTCCCCTTGAAGCCAAAATAGCTCTAATACCAAATGTAGGTTTTAACACTGTACATAAATCACGTGCATACGAATTCTAAATCGCAGAAAAATAAAAAATGCGAGAGCATAACACATAAAAACACATATGCACAGAGATTTTCCCCTGGATCCCAAAACCGGGACCAGCAGCTTGATTTTTCATTATGTTCCTTTCAATGTTACAATACATATTTATACATGCCGAAGCATCCAATACCATGGACCGAAAACCATCGCGTCCAAAAAACATGTGCGAAAATCATGCACAAAACCATAGGTGGGCCCGCCCAACCTAACATAGGGTCAAAAACCAAAATTTTCCAGGGCGCTGCCCCGGACCCCATAAAGTGGGGTTACGGCTACCCCTAAAACCCCCTATTAACTATGTGGAAAGAATATAACACAACCCAACAGGTTTTTACCTGCTTGGTTAGCCTTCTGGGTTGAGTTCTTTTATTGTTTCTCGCCTCTTGGTTTACCTGATTATTGTTGGCCTAGCTTTGGATTGCTTATTTTTTATTTTTGCATAGCAAACTTGACTGGCGCGCTTTTTTAGCATTACAATCGCGCCAATTGGCGCTAGTTTCTAATTTACAACCCGCGCCAATCCTTAAAAGGCGCTAGTTGCAGCCTGACAGTCGCGCCAGGCCTAGGAACTTTTAAAGTTTGCTTGTTTTAAGCCTTCTCAGCTTGGTCTTTGCTTTTGGATACATTTTCTTGACTGCTTGAGTGTGTTGGAATCTTGTTTGACTAGTTTTTAACCTTTACCCTTTGGGTGTTTGCCATTTTCTATCGATTTCACGTTTTAGCCCTAGGGCATCTAGTGGCTTTGTGTGTCAAGCCTTCCTTAGGAGTTTTTGGTCTTCTATTGGTCCAGTCGACTTTCTGATTGCTCCCTTGCACTCGTTTAGTGGTTTTTAATCGTTTCATTGCATTGTTTGAGTGACCTACCTCTTTTTCACTTGAACTCCTCTTTGTTTTGCTTTGGGCCTAGATTACACGGTTCATTTGTGTCTTTGGGACTTTTCTCGTTTTTGAAGGACTGCTTTGTGATTTAGGGACCTGATTGTGCTTGCATTGAGTGGAATTTGCTTGTTATCATTTCTCCAAGTTTGTTTAGTGCATCTTGCCATCAACATTAAAAAGAAAAACAAATCTCTTTTGCTTTTGATTAGTTAGTGTGAATTAGAGCTTTTCGTTGTTATTAGTGATTAGTGACTTTGAAATAAAAGTTTGTTAATTTCCATTAGCTGCATTAGAGATATTGTTGGTTGTTTTATGATCATTTTGTTTGTGTGAAAGCTCTAAACTCTCTCGTAGTTAGCATTCATCGAATGAAATGATATATTGTGACATATAGTTTGCATTTAGGAAATTTTGAGACATTACATATGGTAAGGCCTGAAAATTGAAACGTAATCCAAGATCAACTTTAAAATGAACTGAATGAATCTAACAACGCATTGGAACATAATGCACACAGTTTAGAGGTCTAGGCTAGAGACGTGCTCCGGCGTCGTTAAACCTAGTCACTTTTGTTTCCGCTCAAGGTTGGGTGATTCCTCCTTCTGTGACTCAATAGTGGTCTAGTACGGAATTGTGCTCCCACGTACCGTCGAGTATATGGGAAGACCCCACTAGGTTATCATCCTTTATCCACAGGAAGCCGTGTTTGCCGCCTTACGACCCGTAACGCATCGAACACAGCATTCGGGAAGATTGACTGCCATACGAAAAGTCCTTGGTTTTCATACGATTGCCAAGGTGTATATGCAGTTTTACGGATTGTTTGGTAAACCTTTTGCCTAGTTCTCAGAGTAGTCACTTTTGATCCTTTTCGGACTCCCTAAAAGAAAAGGCTCATCTGAGCATTTGTCACTTCGGGCTCATTAAACATTCGAAGGCGACTAGAGTCATCTTTTTGTCCTTTTCTCGACTCTTTAAAAGATGAAAAGGTCAAGTTATGTCCTTATGTCTTAAAATTTATTCGGCCACGTTCACATTTACCCTGTTAGATCTTGTTTGCGTTAGCTTGAGTAGGGTCCTTTCTCGTTAGTTTGCCTAGGATTTTTGAATTGAATCATCCTGGCGGAATCATCGATCCCGTCTCCCGTTCCAAGTGACCAAGGGTCTCCTTCTTCTGCCGCTCGTGAGACACCGGTTGGTAGTGGTACTATCCCTATTATTCCGAGTATCCAACCGCTGAACTCCCACCCTCCAGAAGACGATTTTGACAATATCCATTGGAACCCTGTTTGGGAGCCTTCCGAAGAGGATACTCCTATTACTCCTCCTGGTGTTTTGGTCCCAATGTCTTCCTCTGATATGGATGAAACATCCCCCATCGCGAGTGAAGCATCCGTTGCGACGAGTGTTGAAACTCCTATCTCGGTGGAAACCCCACCCTTCAGTGTCACCCCTCTCGGTGTCACGTTGCCCTTACGCTATAGGGCTTTAAGGTATGTTATTGGTTATAGGAACTCTTTTTCGGGCATCATGTGGGATCACAACATCACTCCCACCTCGGGATCTTTTATTCCTCAAATTCACAATACATATGTCACTTCAGTCCCGACTATTCCAACTGTCTGTGTAGCTTCTTCAGCGCCTGTTGTTAGTGTCGTCACTGCATCCTCGGTTGTGACCACTGTTGCTGGTCCGTCTCACGGTTCGGTAAATAGTGGCCGGTCGGTGCCTACATCCGGAGTTGTCGATCCTACACTTAGTGCCCCACCTTCTTCTGGTTCTATTCCAGTAGGGGGGGCATACGATCAGTATTTGAAAGCCATCCAGAATCCGAGCTCGCAAGGTCCATTTCATTACTATGATCCCGTAGGGCATCATCTTTATCTTGGATCCTTGTCATCTCAGCCTGCGGTTAAGGTCTCAGTCTCGTTAAACGTTGCTTGGGGTACCACTCGTTAAGGTGGTGACCAAGCACCCCCTGCGGATCAAGGACCGCCTTATCAAGGACCACCTTATCAAGGTCAGTCGTCTTACACTCAACCTTCCTATGGGCAACAGTATTATGGGCAATCTTATCCAGGGAAACCTGGAGGCCCACAAGGACAACCCTATCAGGGACAACCTTCAGCCTATGGTGGTCCATCTTTTACTTATCTTGGGCAACCCTCTGGAAATCTAGGATAACCTTATATGCAACAAGGACAACCTGGGGTCCAGTAGGGATACCCTTCTGGTCAACCCTCTGGAAATCCAGGACAACATTATATACAACAAGGACAACTTGGGGTCCAGTAGGGATACCCTTTTGGGCAGGGTGGTCAGCCTTACGTACAGCAAGGCCAACCCACTGTCCAGTCTGGTCAACTATCTGGACAAGTTGGTTAACCTCAAATTCAATCAGGCCAACCAACTATCTAGTCCGCTCAGCCATCTGGTCCATCAGGACAACCCTCAGTTGTGCAAGGACAACCCAACACCCAGCAAGCTCAACCTTCTGGGCAGGTGGGTCAATCCCAAGCTCAACTAGGGCAACCTTCTGGCCAGGTGGCTCAACCCCAATCCTCTCAAGGACATCTTTTTGGGCCTGCTCAACCGGGCATGCAAATGGTTGTTGCTTCTCAAGCTCCACCCGGTTTCCAGCCCCAGGCTGGGCCCTAGACCCAATCTGGTCTTCAAATGAAAGTTGGGTTTCAATCTCAACCTTCTTATCAAGCGCAATCTGGCCCCTAGGCTCAGTATGGAGCCCAAAAACCTTATGGTTTCCAGCAATCCCAGGGGCAAGCTCAGTTTGCCCCGTACCAAAATTATCAACAAATGCAGGTGACTCCTTATCAGAATTACCAGCAACAGTATGTTGCTCCTGCAGGCCAAGTTGGTAATCAATGGGGTGTTGGGGGGAAAATCCAGGGTCAGTCGTCCAGTTATGGCTATAACCCCTATGGACAGAATCCCTACGGACAGAACCCCTATGGGCCAGGTCCGTCGGGACAAAATCAATGGGGGCAACCAACAACTGGTTGGAACCCTGGTGCTACCCCTTACCCACGACCACAGATGTCCTTTAACCCTCAGTTACCCTTCTTAGCAACATTGGAATTGCCAGATGTGTCCAAATTGACTAATGATCCTATTCTTCATAATCCATTCTGGCGACCAGTTTCAACCAATATTCCCGGTGATCGTCCCAAATTCGATGGCAAAGCTGGAGAAGACCCCCAAGCCCACGTTATGACTTATCATCTCTGGTGTTCATCAAATTCGTGGCTTGACGATTCAGTCTGGCTCCGCCTTTTTCAAAGGACTCTCACTGGCTCTGCTGCTAAGTGGTATATTGAGCTAGCCCGCAGATCCTTTCAAGATTTTAACTCGTTGGCAATGGCATTTTTAACTCATTTTCAGTTGCCAATTCGGTATGAGACAAGAACGCATCTCCTCACGTCTCTTAAACAGGACACGGCCACACACATCTCCGATCATATACATGAATGGAGGTGGCGTCATCATTTGATTAAGTTTTGGATTCCTGATCAGCTCTTGATTGATTGGTTTACAACCTCCTTTGCCCCTGTGATCGCGTGAGACATCGCTATGGGGGCATGCGTAACTGAAGAGCAAGCTATTGCAAGTGCTTAATACCTTGACTTGGTTTATTCCCAGTCTGGTACACTATATGATTATTTTCCTGATGCCTCGAGGCCCGAAACGTCCAAAACTCTGCCAAAGCCATCTGTTGATAGTGTCATTGGATTTGTAAATCCGTCCTCTAAGAAATCTTCCGCGAACCCTGGGAAGAAAAAGTCGAATGCTTCGAACGAAAATACTTCTCAGGCTGTGTCTAATTCTGGTAATACTTCCAAGGTTAACGTCGTCCAGTCCACCACGGCGGATAAAGCCTCGAAATGAAAAAAGAAGGGAAAAGGGAAAAATAAAGCTGATCAACCCAAGCAGGATTCCCCTAAACCTCCACCCGAGGAAGGAGCCAAACGCAAACCCAAGTATCCTTGTCTTATCTGTGACGAGGATCACTACACCAAAGACTTCCCAAGGCGGTCTGAAGTTAGTCGCTTGTTGAAAGGTGCTCCTGGGACTCTTGCGGTGCTGAAAGAACCTTTCCCCTTGCAGCAAACGCAAATGGTGGCTGACCCATCCCAATCTTCTTCTCCCTTTGGTTCTCAAGTGTTCATGGCTGGAACAATTCCCGTTCACATTACTACTCAAGCAAAAGAATATTCGTCGCCTGTCGGGAAAGAGCCTGAGGTCCCCTCAAGCGCTCCTCTGCCCAGTTCTGGTCCGCTCCATATCGAGAGACCTAGCACTGAGATGCCTATTCGACCCCCTCCTAAAGGTGTACTCCGGAGATCTTCTTACAACCCTAATGCTCGTGCTACCCAACACTACAACATCATTGAGGACTTAGCTCAGGTTCCGTCAGCTATGTCCGCTCTAGAAATTCTCCAGAGCTTCCCCCCCTAGAGGAAGTCCTTGCTATCAGTTAACGGTGGCATCGACCCAGCCGACTTGGATTTGATTACTTTTGATCTCGGAAGCCATGGACCGAGACTTCCTCATCAGATTGCCTTCCTTATCCAGGTCATCATCAACTCTAAAAAAATTCATCATACGGTTATTGATGAAGGCGCTTCAACTTGCATTATGTCTGTTGCTTGTTGGAAGGCTATTGGTTCTCCGACCTTGAGTCAGTCTCCTACAACTTTGGAAGCCTTTGATGGGAGAGAATCTCGCCCTTATGGTATCCTCCAATGCTTGCCTATTACTTTGGAAGGGAAGACTGTTGAAGTGGAAGTTGAAGTCGTTGATGGTAATCTAACCTACAACCTCCTTTTGGGCTGAAGTTGGACATATGCCATGCGAGCCGTGGCTTCATATCTATTTCGTGTCATTTGTTTCCCTCATCAGGGGAAGATTGTCACAGTAGACCAGCTCTCTTTCTTCGCCTCCTCTTCCGAAGGCAATGTGCCTTTTGTGGAGCATACCTCCATTCCATTAGAGAGTGTGGGAGCTGGGCTCTTTAAAGATCCTGCCCTCATGGGTGTCTTTTCCCTCTCGCCTTCGAACGTCGCTCCTATCAATATGATTTCTGTTTGTTCTGATCCTTGGGTTCTTCGCCCCATCGACCAGATAGAATCATGGGGTGATGATATGTCGTTGAGTCCTACCGAGCTCAACTACGTCTAGATCATTTCTGTATCGGCTCCTCCTCCTGAATCTGCTTCTTTGAGCAGAGCTCTTGACTCGTATGCTCATTCCCCTTGGCTTGGAGACTATGCTTCGCCATATCCTTTAAAGGAAACATTTCCTTCTGATGAAGCCATTATAGAGACTATGTCTCTCGAGGAACCCCCTTGGTCCAATCTTCACCATCGTTCCTCATTCCTCCCTACCCATCAGGAAATGCTTGCCTGTCTCGAGTGGTTTGCTCGTTGTCTCCCCGCACAATCCCTTCAGACACCCATCCAAGTATACTAGGTGTCCTCTGAAGGGAACATGGGAAACATCACGTAAACCCAGCCGATCGACATCTCTGGTTATAACTAGATTAATATTGCGCCAGCCGATTAGCACAAAACCGCCTTTATCTGTCCATGGGGCACTTTCACCTACAAAAATCTCCCTTTCGGTTTGAAGAACGCCGGTGCTACCTTTCAACGCACGATGCCTTATCCATTTCATGATATTCGACACATCATGCAACCTTACCTGGATGATCTACTAGCTCATTCAGCTAAGCATCAGGACCATCCCGCTCATCTTCGCGAAATTTTTCTCCGTTGTCGACACTACGGTATTCGGCTCAACCCGCATAAGTGTGTTTTCTGCTTAGAGTCTGGCAGACTTCTTGGGTTCATTGTCTCCCAAGAGGGAATTCTTCTGGACCCCCTTAAATTCAAGGCCATTCTGAATCTTCCTCCCCCTGATTCTTTGCAGCAATTGCGGAGCTTGTAGGGTAAAGCGAATTTTTTACGACGCTTCATTCCGAACTATGCTGAGGTGGCCAAAGGTTTTACGCGGTTACTAAAGCGGGACACCCCTTTTCATTGGGATGACGCTGCTCAAGAGTCCTTCGAGCACCTCAAGGCTCTCCTTGTTTCCGCTCCTTTGTTGCATCCTCTTGATTACCATCGTGATTACACTTTGTATCTGGCCGCTGCCGATACCACTATTGGCATGGTTCTCGTTCAAGATGATGATGATGACATTGAGCACGTCATTTATTATCTCAGCCGCAATTTATTAGATACGGAATCTCGATACGCTCACATCGAGAAGTTGGCATTGGCTGTCGTTTGTGCTGTCCAACGTTTCCGCCATTATATCTTGTTGTGCACTACGACAGTGATTTCTGATTGCAACCCAATGACATACATCCTGTCGCGTCAGCTGCTGGGGGGCAAGTAATTGAAGTGGATTGTTATCCTCCAAGAGTTCGACTTGGAATTTACTACTTCCAAGTCCAAGAATTCCCTTGTCTTTGTTGAATTGTTTTGCTCTTTGCCATCTCTTACCGTGCCCTCTCGGTTAGAGGACCATATTCCGGACGAAACCCTCTTCTTAATCAGCACCCTCGATCCCTGGTACAGGGATATCAATGTCTATTTACAGACGTCCTCTTTCATCCCGAGACATCTAAGGATGCTCGACGACGGATTTGCCATCAATCTCAACCATATCGCATTATTGGGGACACCCTGTACCGTCTCGGCGTTGACTCTGTTCTCCGCCGATGTTTAACACTCGAGGAAGCTGAGCGAGTTTTAAATGACTGCCATTCTAGCACCTGTGGTGGTCACATGTCCGGATATGCTACTACTCAAAAAATCCTCCGTGCTGGTTACTTTTGGCCCTCCATCTTTAAGTACTGCATTCTTGTTGTTCGTTCTTGTCACGAGTGCCAAATCTACCAACGGAAGATGCGTGCGTCTCCCGCTCCACTGCACCTCGTTGTTACCGTCGGCCCTTTTGCAAAATGGGGCATTGATTATATGACCTGTAACCCTCGCTTGGCCGGGGGGCATGGGTATATCATCGTTTCCATTGATTAGTTCACAAAATGGGCTGAGGCGATGCCCACATTATCTGAAGAAGGTCACACTGCAGCACAGTTTTTATTTAATCATGTTATCTCACGGTTCAGAGTCCCTCAAGCCATCGTCACTGATCACGACAAGCATTTCCGTAATCATATGAAGAATGAACTTACAACCCAGTTGGGCTTACAGCACGATAGCTCAACTCCATACTATCCTCAGGCCAACAGCCAAGTAGAAGCCGTCAACAAGGTTCTAGTTACGATGCTTCAACGAACCATTGGCATGCACAAGTCCAACTGGCACTTGATGTTGTTCTCTGCCTTGTGGGCCTACTAAACCTTCGTGAAGGGTGCCACCGGTTTCACTCCTTTCTGATTGGTTTATGGACTAGAGGCTACCCTTCCCATCGAGTGTGAGATCCCTTCTTTAAAATTAGCCGTCGAATTACTCCCGACACTACTCCGGTAGAGGAACGCCTTCTTTACCTCGAGCGACTAGACGAGACTCATCGACTAGCCTCTCTAGCTATCGAAGCACAGAAGAAGAGAGTGAAAACTCACTTCGATCACATTGTACATCCTTGTTCTTTTGTTGAGGGAGATTTAGTCCTGCTCTACGATCAAGCCAATGATAAGCTAGGGGCAGGCAAATTCGAGCCCATGTGGCACGGGCCTTATATTGTAAAGAGAGTTCTGCAAAAAGGGGCCTATGAGCTGATTGAATACGAAGGGAATCCCCTGGATAAGCCCCGAAATGGGCTTTACTTGAAAAAGTATTATGCATGAATTCCAGGCACTCTATTTTGTACATACATGTGCTTTAACAAAGTGTGTTGTGTGTGCATGTTTTCATGTTTTTTGGCTTGGTGTGTCGACGTGATTGCCGCTTATTGTGTCCTTTTGCTTCTTGTATAGATGTCTGGTTCACCTTACGTTGGTTTCGCCGATGGTGCCTCCCGTAGTACATGCAATCTGTCTTCTGCGGCATGGGTGATCTACGATCCTCATGGTGAGCTAGTAGACCTTCAAGGGATTTGTCTAGGTTGTACCATGAACAATGTTGCTGAGTATAGTGTTGTTATTGAGTTACTGGCCGAGGCGATCAATCTCGGTATTCGAACATTGGTTGTGAACCTGGATTCTCAGCTTGTCGTCCGCCAGCTCAATGGGCGATATTCCGTTAGAGACTATCGGATTCTAAGGTTATATCTACGTGTTAAGTTGTTAGAAAGGGATTTTGATTTCATCACATATCAACATATTCCAAGACGATTTAATACGTTAACTGATGCATTAGCCAATTATGTATTAGACAGGCATTTGCATAACATGTAACTTAAAATAGCAAGAGAAGCATAAAAAACACAATAAACCATAAGCATGTGCATATATATATATATGTGTGTGTGTGTGTGTGTGTGTGTGTGTGTGTGTCGAAATGTTTGCACAGTGTGCATCACATAGATCAAAAAATAATACATGTTCATCTTAATACATCCGGAGACGACATGTCTCTCAAAAAATATGCATGAAAATAAATCCTAGATGTCTAATCCCTGTGGTGCTCATGATAGCATGTCACCGCACGCACTAGGCGTCTCAAGAGACGGTGAATGCGACTGGGCACTCCCACTGTATGTCTCTGGTACGCTAGTGGGACATCCGGTAGCCGAGCATAATCCGGAATCCCCCGAGCAATACCCTTAAGGTTCTGGATCAGTTCTCCCCCCTTGGCACCCTCTTCATGAGGGTCTGCTGTAGGCTGGTTTCTCTGCGAGATAGGAGACATGCCGACTGGTCGTTCTGGGCCAATGTCTGCATACACATATAATCGTTGTTAGAAAAAACATGTATTAACAAAAAAAATCATAACAAATAAAATCAAAAAGAGGTCATACCTAGCTCCTCATCCTACTCATCTCCCTCTGGCAGTGGCACATCCGGGTCACCTATGAAGTCAGTCCCTGCATACGGCCAATCCTCGACCACGATCAGTTGGCGACGGAGCCACCCAAAGAACTCTGGCCTCTAGGACATCTGTTGGCCTCCTCCCCCTCTGGGCATCAATGCTGCCCAGCGAACCATTCTCGGCTCTCGCGGCACCAGATCAGGTATGATGGCCCCTTGGCCCTGAAAGATTGGTAATCGTTCTAGAATGAACGTTACCAGAATAGAACCGTAGCCAAACTGCTTCAGTTTGCCTCGCTTACTTTTTGTAAGCTGTCTCTTCATGTTTGCAGTCACTGTTGTGGCCCAATCAAATATAGTGGGATTCAGACACTCTGTGGCCAATAAGAGTTGGATTTTTGTTGCCTCGTGGGGTGTCTGTGCCCCTGCAGCCCGCGTGATGGTAAATAACACCACCTTGAGTGTTAGATCCCGAATGGTGGCAATATCCACCTTTGCACTCCTGGATCTGAATTGTGCCCCTAAGCACACCCGTTCCATCACCTCGCCCATCTTCTCACCAGATGGTCTGCTCCCTATCAATATGGGCACCGACCCTCTGCGTGACAATCTCGTGATGAAATAGATGTCAGAAACATCCAGTTCCAATACTTGGTCTCGCAATCAGAACACTTTCTCGTTTTCGTCCCAAAGATTGATCAAGTATTGTAAGACCTCAGGTTGAGCTCGTAAGTAAGCCGTCAGGAAGAATTTTTTCAGCCCGCAATTCCTGAGGGCATCCATGCAACCTTCGTCTTCCATGGCCAATTCATCCACTCTATCATGCTCCCTCTCTTTCCATTGAACCACCATTTTTCTTGGTTGCCTGCATCCACATGGTCAAACAAACCTTGATTAGATCTCTGGTAGATTAGGAAATGCATTTAAATCAGTTAAAAATTTGAAATTTAAACGAAAAATTGCACTTCGGCCATTGGCGCGACTGTTTTTAAAACAACCGTGCCCATTGGTGCGGGCCTTTGGAGTATAAAGGCCCATTGGCGCGGGTCTGTGCCCGATACCCACGCCAATGGGCGCGGCCCTAATTTTTCAAATTCCATCCACAAAGATCGAAGGAGTAAGCAAAAACTATTAAAAAATGGACTAAAATGGAGTATGAGGAAGCGCCTCTTACCTGGAACTGACAGAGCTCTAAATGGTTGCACGTATTTGTCACAATCACTGCCCGAAGTTCGCCACCAAATGGACCACTGCTACTCTTCAATGAGGTAAAAAGTAAAAAGTAATTTTGTTTTTACCATGTTGACATGCTTATAGATTTTTCAACTCAAAATAGGTTTTAAAAGTCATTTTTTATGAATATTTTAATATATTTTTGTCGAAAATGGGTTTTACACTTGTTTTTGTGCAGCGACAAGTTTTTATGCGACTTAGACGGTGAAACGAGTTGTATTTTATACTTTTTCGGACTCAGTAAATACACGAAAAAATCATTCTGGAGTCATCTTTCAGCTCTTTTCTAACTCTCTAAATGTGAAAAGATCGTCGAGTTATTCCTCTTGACTCGCTGAACGTAAATAAGAGACGGTCGTCTTTAAACTCTTTTCCGACCGTGTAAAGACGAAAAGATTGTCGGGCCCTTGTCATTTCAGGCTCGTTAATGGTTACGAAACGACGTGATTTCGATCGCTTTTTTACTTTTTCAGGTCGAAGTCACTAAATTATCATGAAAAGTACTCCTCGATTGTAATGGTCGAGCGGTTCTTTCGAGCATTGTTTTATACTTTTTTGGGCTCGAGAGACACAACTTTACGAAAAAGGACACCCCTGGAGTTTACTTTTCCGTTGTCTTTTCAAACTCTCTAAACATGAAAAGGCGTCGAGTTCTTCCTTTGTCAGACTCGTTAAAACTTGATGACATTGGATTCCGTCGAAATGACACTTTACAAGCATATGCTATCCCCTTCAAACTTGTTAATAAAAATAACTGGGGTACTCGCCAGAGATGGCGGGGAAAATGGAACCACAATCATTGTCGTGTCGGCAGTATGTCGCTCTTGAACATGGCACTTGTCTGCATTTGCGTTTGGGTGGGGACATATCATCTCGTTTTTCACTTGCCTCCGTGGGTTTGGGTGATCCTACTTGACCTCTCATCTGCTCTTTGCCTTGTCGCCATGACCTCTGATCGATTGATGTCAAATACTGCCAAGTCCACTGTCGTGCCGCCGATATGTTCAAGAGAAGTTGACCTCTGTGAAATCTCAACCTCCCTCTGATAACTCATATAATCCTGATTCACAAAAGAATTATCTTCCTCTGTCTCACGTCGATGATGTGGGAAACACTATGGCTCACCTTCGATCAAGGTCGCTTCCTGTCGAGTTCAGCTTATTATATAGGAAGTTGATCTAGAGACTCCCTTTTGGTGCCTTGGAGCCTGCATGCCTCAATGGCAGGTTCTTCGCGTTCAACGCAAGGTTTTCATCGTTGGCCTCCGATCGAATGATTCTACGGGTGTTCGACGTCGGCTCACTGATTCGTATGCATAGATTGTACCTATAGTACCTTGAGGGCCATTGTCATTATTGGTGGCACCTCTCGCGTCTGTTAACAATTTTCATCATTCGTTGGTAATCAGATGATGTTCCTGCATGTTCGACTTCGAGTCCCATATTTGCATGCTTGAACTTGTACTTTGTTCGGGTCGAGATGGAGCGC
>APFE030825417.1:5760-39525 GCA_000404065.3 Pinus taeda | reverse complement strand
AATAAACGACTATTGGTTATGGTTCCACTCTTATTGTTATTTGTGATGATGATGAGTTATATCCTTTCTGACTGATATATAGTTGCATATGTTGGATTTTATGCTTGTGTTTGTGTCGTTTCTTGTATGTGTAGGTGTCCATTCACGGAGATCGTGGGTAGATTGTGATCTGTCGGAGCAAAGGAACGGGAGCGTCACCTCTTCTACAAGCACTAGCGTTGGAATCCAGGTAGGCATTCATCATTGGTCTTTAATTTGCAATTAGGAACTTGTGTTGTAGCATTGTATGATTGTTGCTAGACCCGGTCTGGGCTAGTAGGGATTGCCTATGTTCGCAGAGGGGATTTACCTCCTCAACAGTTGGCCCTTTTGGCAACAACCTCCGTAGCCAAGCTGCAGTCTCACACGAAGCAGTATTGGGGGATGCTAGAACCAGGTTTCTGCATCCAAAGGCTTGTGTGATGGCCTTCTCGAGGATATATAGTTTATATTTGCCTTCATGTAGATCTATTCCTTCCAATTGTCAACTACTGCAATTCTATCAGAATGACCTTTAGATCTTTGTGAAGGTACACGATCATATTTAACTTGCATAAAAGGTACAGATTCACTACTTTTGCACAATAAATCGTATACCTAGATCTACCTTCGTGTAGATCTACTCTTTTTCGAACAGTTAATTACAACAAATCTATCTAATACTTCACGAAGGTAGTTACTTACCCTTATCATGCATAATTATTATAGATCTCACAGTTTCACACAGTAAATACACTTTAATTCATTAAAAAAGGATCATTGAATGAAGATGCATAAACTTAAACAGAAATAAGGAACAAGGCACAGATGTAATAGATTCAATCCAAACAATATTTATTAGATTTAGCATTTAATTACAAACTCTTTCTACCCTACACACTCAACTACAGGGGCCCATTCACTCAACTGCAGACTTATCAAGGTCTCCGTGCACTCAACTGCAAGAGTCTTCCCCTTTGGCCTAAGTACAAGAAGTATACTTTTCCTACCTTAGCACCTTTCCCTTACAATTATTCTCTATCAAATGTTATTCCCCAAGACTTGCTAAGACTCAACTATATATAGCCTTTTCATTACAATACCATGGCCCGCGGACCATGGGGTGAGCCTCAAAATTGACCTATCACTTACCCATACAAGGAACTAATGCCCCTTTGACTCTTACTTAGCTTCGCGCTCTGCTTCCTCATTTCATGGAGAATTTACATTCTTTTACAAAAAATATTACAAAACTTGACTTTTACTAACAAAATTTGACCGTAGGGATCCCATCCCAACAGGCCCCAAACACAAATATGGTGACTCACCCTCGAGTCACTCAGCTGGCTTCTCCACTTTGTGGTGGAGTTCAATGAAATCCATCTTCAAGACTTGAAGGTCCGCTATGCTCTACATGGCGGCCTGTTGCACTTCTTCAACCAAATTCTCTACAGTTGACCCCTCCATCGCGAGGCGCATGGTCCTCTATGTCTTCTGAAAAATTTTCAGCTTCTCTTGGATAGCCAGAGTAACCTGGCTCTCTTCCTTTGTCCATAGTTGAAGCCAAGCCTTAAAAACGTATTCCTTATGCTGCAACTCCTCAACCTATGCCTGTAGTACCTTCATTTCCTATAAGTGTGCGAAGCGCTAGATTGGCACCAAAGTGCGCCTAGTCGCCCTGATCTCGTTGACTTTATGTTGTGCCTCTCTGACCTTTGTACCCAATCTCTGCAAATTTTATTCCTCCTCTAAAGTGTTCCATAGCTCCATTGCATGTTCAAATATAGAATTGTAGCTTGTTACTACATTATCCAAGGTGGCCATATGTTCCCTGCTGGCTGCGCCATGTTGCTCCCTGACCTCTGGCGGAGTAATTGGCTACAGTTTCAATTGCATCTTTGAGATCTTCATCTAAAAATCAAAAGTAGCTCGGCCTAGCTCTTCTTTGGACTCTAACACTGCAGCGGCCAATTTTCAAACCTTTTCTGATGTGGCCACATCCTCTGGAATGTGTAGCTCATGTACTAAGTTACACACTTGTGTAATTGCGGCTTCTAGGATCTAGCTTCATGCTACGAGCTCTTATTTTTCCTTAAGATCCTGAACCTTCTCGGTGAAGATATGTTCATTGTTTGTTTTAACTTCGCTTCACGTGACATTTTCTCATGATCTTCCTAACCAAAATCTGAGTGTCAAACTATACCACTTGGTCTTTAATTGAGCGGATGTAGTACCCATGCGACTTCTTGACTAGCCCAAACATATTTTTCATCCTATCCGTGAGCTCCTTCTCTTTGCTCTTGCCTCCAAACTCCTTGGCAGGGTTCGCCCCTTTATAGGGAAACTTCATAATTCGATGGATCAACATATCTGTTATGGGGATGGGTTCACCTAACCCAAAACACCCATCATGCACCAACAGGAGCAGTTGGCGCACACATACAATATTGATAATTAATCGGTGGAAGTGTGGCACACACAACATATGCAACAATTCAGCCTACTCGATGCCTTTGACCCATTTCATCGATTCTAGCCTTGTGACCCTAGTCTCTTCATAGTAAATCTTGTTCATGTATTTATTGATGGCCAAATGAGGAAATATCTCATGGTCGGCAAGATCCCAATCCTCCAGATTTAACACCGGGATACACGCTAAGAGCGTGCCTTCAAAAACTACTTCTTCCAGTAATAGTGGCATAGACATCATGAATTTTCCTGAATCCAGGTCTTTGGTGACCTTTGCTTTCCCTTTCTGCAGAGGGATATATGTCAGGAGCCTAATGAGAGGCCCACCCTCATCAACATCCAAATCCTCCACTCCATTGTGGGGTTCTTCTGCATCAAAATCCACGGGGTCCTCCGGCTACTCTGCCTTGTCCTTTCTTTTTTTTTGCGACCCTCTACAGGGTTCTTCCTTGGTGACTGCCTCATTGGTACATATTGGGGTTTCTTATGCTTTTCCTTAGTAGTCGATTGCTTTGGCCTTGGTGACCGCAATGCAGTAGGAACGAAGCGTGTGGCTTTAATTGTTACAATTTCAGGGATTTCCGCTTGAGAGACAATGGCTTTAGAACTTATTAGCTCGGACATTTGTTCAAGGATAATCTTCTGGTTCCACTCTGGTAGTCTCGCAAATGCTGGACTTGAAACTAAACCCTCCCAAACCTACAAATTCATATAGTGGGAACAAGAGGGCTTATACCAATCTTTCAGAAATCAAAGTATTCTTCGGCAGACCAACATGCCAGATTTATAGGTGATTTTGAATTTAAATCCGACCATTCCCAAATTTTCTGGTCATAAATGCCTCTTTGGCGGCAGATCTCCAAATATTTTCGCCATAAATGTTGCCTACCCGCTCCTCCTAATGGGATATTTTCTATTCAATCATGAACAGTGACTTTAACGGATACTTTTGGACCCGAATTCTTGGCACCACCCCCTATGGTGCAACTCATCCATCATAACTTCATCTGTCACAGCTTCTTCTGTCATACCACTTGTGTCAGTGCATAGCATCCTTACTACATTTTTCGCTTCTTCGGGTAGTGCATTTTGTAGTCCTGCTATCCCTTGCAACTACCTGGAGCACTAAGACCGTCCTGCTACCATATAGTCATTGCACAGGGGCATGATCCCATGTATACAACTTCAGACGACTTCCATTCACCTTTCTCAAGAACAATTCACCATTCAGATCGCGAGCTGAACCGCACCACCATCTGTGATTTCCTTGACTAGATAGGGTCCCAACTAGTGCATTTGAAATTTACCAGGAAATTTTGAGAACTTACTATCATAGACCTTGAAAGTGCACAGCTTAATATGCCTATCATGCCAGGTCTTCTCATGTTCCTTTTGTATTCGCTGGTGAAATCCTGCAAGAAACCAATCTTCTTCCAACTCCATCAGCTACGAGAGCTGTTCCTCCAAGGTCTCACGATCTGAAATATCTGTTAAAGCCACAATACGTAGGCTTGGTAAAATATATTCCATGGGCATCACTGCCTTGATCGCATAGACTAACCTAAATGGGGCTTGGCCTATCAACTTCTTGCATGTTGTACTGTATGCCCACAGGACTACTGGTATGAGCGCATCCCAATTGTTTCTCTTCGCATTACAAACATTTTTCAATGCATTCTCCATAATCTTATTAAATGCTTCCACCATACCATTGGCTTGAGGATGATAGGGCATACTCTTCTGATGGTACACCTGGAATTATTTGAGCATTACGCTGATTGTTTCATTTAGGAAATGCATACCCCTATCACTCATCAATATCTTAGGGCACCCAAACCATGTTAAGACATATTCAAATAGGAACTTCGTAGTCGTAGCAACAATTAAATCCTTCACTGGCTATGCTTCCACCTATCTGGTCAAGTACTATGTCATAGTAATAATGTACCACGTGCCTTTCTTCCTTCCTGGTGGTTGTATCATACCTACAAATTCGATTTCCCATTTGTTGAATACTTGTAACAAAACCTGAGGGTTTAAGGGCAGTTCATCTCTTCCCAAAGACTTGTCCGTGCTTTGGCAAACATCACATGCTTTACAAAGTGCCTTAACATCTTTATGCATTGTTGGCCACCATAACCCTGCACATAGAATCTTCTGCACGGTCGCTCTACCTGCATAGTGTCCTCTTGCCACACCTCCATGTGCTTCAATGAGGATACTAGCACACTCAAACTCTAGAACATATCGATGCAAGATTTATCTGTTCCCATCTTATACAAATGTCCCGCTATAACAGAAAAATCAACAGCATGGATCACTAGTTCCTTCTTCTATTGAGTATAATACCCTTCTGGAGTTGTTCCAGTAGACAGGAACTAAATTATATCTACAAAATGATCATTCGCAATGTGCACAACAAAGAGTTGTGCATCTTACAATCCTTCATCCAAATTGGTTGTTTCTTCACCTGTCTCAATCTGGGATAGATGATTTGGTCCCGCGTTCAATCATTCGGGCTTCACAATTACTTCAAAATCATATTCCTGGAACAACAACAACCACCTACCGTTTTCCCCCCCAACACAGGCTTGTTGACCAGGTACTTGAGAGTAGAGTGATCTATTTATATTTTGAAGTGTGTACCCAACAAATAATCCTAAAAATTCTACAACACGTAGAACATTGCCAACCCTTTGCGCTATGTAGTGGAGTAATTATTTTCGGCCTTCGGCATTTTCCTACTGGAAAATTCTATTGGGTAATCAATATCACCTTCTCTAGGTTGGGTCAATACCGTACCCATCACAATACATGAGGAATCTACATGCACATGGAAATATTTCTTCCAATCTAGAAATACCAAGATGGGTGCAGTCATCATATTGTCCTTTAACACATCGCGGCTTTGTTGACACTGCTCATCCCAACAAAAAATTGCATCATTCTTTAATAGTTTCTCCATCAACGCAGTTATCTAGGCATAAGATTTGATAAACTTCCTATAGTAGCCTGTGTGGCCCAACGTTGCGCGCAACTGCTTAACATTCTTGGGGGCTTCTAAATTCACAATCACCATGATCTTCACAAGGTCCACCATCAACCCCTAGTATATTACATGGCCTAGAAAAATTCCAAAAGGCACACAGAATATACATCTCTTCAAGTTCAGTGCGATTTGGTACCTGCGACATGTATCCAACACGAGGTGTAGACTTGCAACATGGTGCTTCACCAATCCGAACACAGTCTATTCATCAAAATAAACCTCAAAGAATTTATGAATAAACTCCTTAAACATCGCAATTACTACCCTGGAGAAGATCGTGGGTGCATTCTTCAACCCAAATGGCATTATTATATACCGAAACAAACCCCACTCCATCGTGAAGGTTGTCTTGCTACGATCCTCCGATGCCATCTTTATTTGATGGTATCCTAATAACCCATCTGTGAATGAATAAGTCTCTTGTCCCCCAACATTCTCTAATACTTCATCTGTGAATGGTGTCGGAAACGGATCTTGCACACTTGCATCATTTAGCATCCTCAAATCTATGCATAACCTAATTTCTCCCTACTTTTTCTTCTCTTGAACCACCATGGGGCTCACCCAATTTGATTCTTCTACTGGCTCAATGATTTTGGCCTCCAACATCTTATAAAACTCTTTGCAAACCTTTTCTTTATACTTTAGATTGAGCCTATACCCTTCAGATCTGAGAACTTTATTGGGAATACATCCTGTTATTCTTGCAGCAGTTCAGACACCTTATCGATTCTATCTTCATCCCAATAGTATCCTATCTTCGCGAACTTAGGCTCTATGTCAGATCGAATATTTACTTGTCACGTTTTCAGTAGTTCAGTTACATCAGGGTTCTCTGTCTAAGGTCCCTCGACTTCACGTTGTCCCTCTGATTCTAGAATGTTAATATTCTGCGAATCTTTTTCTTCCTCCTCAGTAGTCACATTATAACATTCCAGTGCATGGTGCAATTGTGTACTCCAATCTGGTTGAGTCCATTCTACCAGTTCCTTAGGCGTCTTGAAGATAACACTTTTATCTCCTGAAGCACTTCATCAGTTCATTTGAACCCATCCTCAAAGATGAATGTAAGTAAAAAAAATTCTCTTAAGATGTCCCATGGTGAAGCTCTGTTTCCAAATACTAGTTCATTGGGATTGTATCTAAGGTATGACAGAAGATGTGCACCCATTCTGGTTGTGGCTTTGTTCCCCAAGCTCTAGTCCACCGCGTCAAATGCTCGCGAGGATCATCCTTCCCACTGTACTTCTCAGTCATCCTGTTATTAGCATATCCAAATCTTAATCTCATCATCCTTCTATATTCCTTCAAACCAAAAAAGTTCTCCTTGTTCATACCCCACCAACAGGTAGGTGTAGCGCGCAGTGCCAATTCAAGTGCTTGGAAGGAATGTTCTTTAGGTACTTCCCTTTGAAATTCATCCAAAAAAAGATCAACATCAATCAAACCATCATAATGTGGAAGCTTTCTTACCTCAGTTGTGACACACTACAATTATTTGGTCATCATATTACACTAGAGCGTAGATACTTCGTGAAATCGATTATGCCAGTGCTTGAGCTCTTCATCTGAGTCTGAGGTATAGGAACTATCCCTGTCCCATTCAATTCATCCATCGTTTGTAGGATTGGTCCAATATTCATCGCGCGCTGAGAGTTTGTATATCTGATCTAGATCATCATCATCCTCCAGAAAGTCACAAACAAGTTCAGTAGAGCACGCTCCCTCAGCGGGGTCTAGCGGCACTATAACCTTGAACGCCTTCCTTTCAAAAGTCATCTTCCTCTTCTTTAAGTTGATTACTGTTTCCATGTAAAAATCCCAATCAATTCCTAGTAGCGCAGGATACATATTGTTGTCATCTCCTATCTATATTACTTCAAATTGCACAAAAGCAGTTGCTCCTTCAATATCTACCATCACACCATATAATCACCCCATTAGAATAATCTTCTATTGTTTAGCCTAGCATATTTGTATAGGGGACCATTGCAGCGTATGTCTCCCAATCCTTTCCCATGTTTGTTTAGGCAAAACATTTGCATCTGACCCCATATCCAAGATTACTTAGTCTATTTCATACTCTCCTATCTGCGCAGTTAGCCTCATCTCGTACCTTGTCCACTTCTTATGCTTACCTAGCTTCTTCACAGTGCGATGTTCTGAAGGAAGCTTAATCTTACCAGCACAGTTGTCTATTAGCTCTTGGATTCCTTCTACTACCTTCTTATCACGCAACAACTTCATACCAGGAAAAATTTTAGGGGCTAATATTTGCAAGTGGGCTAATTTTCCATGTTTTTTCCAAAACAAAAAAAGGATTCGTTATTTTCCACTTTTTTCTAAAAATTATTCACCCAAATTTTATAATATAAATTTTTTTTGCCTTAATAATAGCCAAAAGTTTATATAGAGACTATATAAAATTATTATAAATTTGAATACTTCTACAGAAACATTGCCAATTTTTTTATAAATTGCATACTATATATTAGTGAGATTCGCCAAGGTTTCTAAGCTTTAAAATAAATTACCATCCTTAAAATTTTCCCTGCTTCATACAGGACTTTAGAAAAGTGGCTAATAATGAAGGATCTACCTTCGTGTCATACCAATTTCCAACAATTTCTCCTGACTTCCTGAGGTGGAGGCCTTAGTGAAGATCTTCTTTGCTTCCATGAAGGTCTCTTTAGCTTTATTAAGGTCAAAGTTTACTTCTTTCTCGACGGAATTACGCACCCAACCTTCAACCTTCAACCTCATGCTACTTTCCCTTGTCTTCTCCTATGGCCATACCACTTCTTGTCATTATATTTACACTATGATCTTCTTCGCGAAGCTCTGCCCTCATCATCTGGATGTTCTGCATGGGCGACTAGGTCTGCGTCTTCTTTTCTTGCATATTTGCTATAAGGATCAGGAAATATTCTATGACATGGTCGAACTATCTGCAGTATTGACATGATGGATGTGTGGGGTTTTGGAAAGATCGCACGAAGTGTCGTGCTTCACCATAGTCATAGAAAATAATATGGCCATGACCCTTGCCAGCCCCTCCTCTTCCTCTTCCATGGCCTTGGAATCCTCCGCACACTGCACCCACGCCCTGCTCTTGAGGCTGATTTTTTGCCTGCATTCGATATGTAGGGGCCCTATCCATCATTAGTTCATAACTTCGACAATGGCATTCATCATGACCTAAAGAGTTGCAAAAGTTGAAAAACAACTGCTGGGGGATTTTTACAAACTTCTGTAGTAAATGGAAATTATTTGTTGCATGTTGTCTAGTAACTTGACAAATAACGCACCATGGTGCAGCTCCTGTGCTGTGCCCAATGGTATTTTCTGGATTCAGGGGGACAGGCCCCCCCCTCCATAAGGTAATTATGATAAACCAAACAATGGTCCTTAACATGATCATGGCCCTTGCATTTCAAGCACCAAACTTCTGAGCGAAATTCAAGCTAGGCCTCCTTTCTTTTCTTCAGGATCTGCAAATCCAAGTGTAGGCTTTCCAACTGTGAGTGAATATACTATACTCCAATGTTTTTATCATGTATTGGTGAGCCTTCGAACCTCATCGTGATCTCTACCACCTCTGCTTGGGTTGCTATCTTTTGTTGTGACAATGACAATCTTAAGTGTGGTAAGAGAGACGCGATATACCAGTCCCGATGCTGGGAATATGAGATCACCATATTGGCTTGCTTGATCAGGAATTTCAACCTCTAATCGAAACCCCAGGATGACTCACTCACATTTTGTCGAATTTCTTTGAAATCAGTTATCGACTGCACTTTTGACTTAGGCTTTCTAAAATCTTTATTCAGCACTTGTTGGGTTTGTTCCAATGTCACATTGGGGTTATCAGTGCAGTACTTGATGTACCATGTCAATTCTTGGTCTTTTAAGGTTGTGACCAGCTATGATTTCTTGATGTTATCATCCATAATCTGTTGTGTTGTCCACACAACACCTGCAATGAACTAGAACTATTCGGGGCCTTTGCACCCTACCCCTTTAAAAATCAACATCTTCATTGAGTTCACCATGTCAAATGGTGAAGGTGGAGGTGGAGGTGGAGATGAAGGTGTAGGTGTATGTGGTTGAGGTGGAGGTGGAGTGGATGGATGAGGCACTCGCGGGATACCCAACCTAATCAACTGTACCACACCTCGGGGTGTACTTAGGATTGTCCCTTCATCGTCACTCGAAGGGGATCCAATCAATGGACAATACTGAGAGCCTGATTCTCTGCTATGTCTGAAGGGTTTTCCACTTTGCGTAGTTCCAAACATCAAGGTAATGGAATAACCTGTTTTTCACATAACAACATTTTAATCCAAGTTTTTAGTGATTTCAAGTACTTACCTCACGGTCTCTTGAAGAGCTTGTGCTCTACTTCATTGTAACTAACAGTTGTACCGATTGCAAACTCAGTCACAAATACTCCGAGTGTTTGATCAATCTAGCGATCAACAACCCACATGATGTTGTTTTCTAAAGCTTCCAAGCACCTCACCAGATTTGGATTCCACACAATAGGGCCATCAAGTCTCCACGTACCCTAATTGTCTACCAATCTAGACATCCACTCATATAATTCGCTAGGGAAGAATCATAAAAACTTTTCAATTTTGTTTGAGCATAGGTATCTACTCAACCACTGCTCCTTTGATAACTGTGGGTTTCTGTTCTCTTGAGCCACAAACGCATGTTCCTTTCAATCATGCCACTTCTCAATTTATTTCTTGGTAGGGAACCACTTATTCAACATCACACATTCCTCAGATTGATCCTGGTCCCAACAACGAAACCATTTGTTGGCTTAAGGGGGCATGACCCAGGTTCATAGTTATTCGTGCCAACCAAAAAAACCGTAACTGTTGGCTTTTTTAGCAACAACATATGTAGCGCAAACTACAATCTCACTCGAGGTAGTATTGGGGGATCCTAGAACCAGGTTTTTGCATCCAGAGGCGTGTGTGATGGTCTTCCCGAGGATCTATAACTTAGATCAACCTTCACACGGATCGATTCCTTCCAACTATCAACTATTGCAACTCTATTAGAATGACCTTCAAATCTTTGCAAAGGTACACGATCGTATTTAACTTGCATAAAAGGTATAGATTCACTACTTTCGCGCAATAACTTATATCCGTAGATATGCCTTCATGCAGAAGATTTAGCATTCAGTTACAGACTATTTCGGCCCTACGCACTCAGCTACAAGGGCCCACGCACTCAGCGATAGGAGCCTTCCCCTTTCACCTGAGTACAGGAAGAAAAATTTTCTTGCCTTAGAACCTTTCCCTTACAATGATTCTCTATCAAACGTTATTCCCCAAGACTCAACTATATGTAAACTTTTTATTACAATACCATCGCCTGCAGACCATGGGTGAGTATCAAAAATGACCTATCACTTACCCATACAAGGAACTAATGCCCCTTTGACTCTTACTTACCTTCATGCTTCGCTTCCTCATTTCGCAAAGACTTTACATTATCTTACAAAAACTATTACAAAACTTGACTTTTACTGACAAAATTTTACCCTAAGGATACCATCCCAACAGGAGGTCAAAAATATCTTTTGTAGTTTGTTCATCCCAATAGTCTCCAATCAATGCCAACTTTGGTTTTTCATCCATCCTGAATTTATTCTTTCGAAACATTACTAGGAGCAGGTGTGGGGCATCGGTTATAGGTCCATCCTTGATGCCTTTTTCCCATTCAATTTCTTGGAACAAAATATTCCTTAACTCTTCCAGATCATCTTTATCCAGCTCTTTATCCACCTTTCCACAAGACATTTCTTTAGGATACCTTGAGTCGTAGATATGTTGTAATGTCGTCTGGTCTATGCACTGATCCATTAGTTTACCTAATGTGAGTAGAATCTGCTTGATAGCCCACAATGCCTCCATTAGCGTCCTATCGTTCTATGAGAAAGATAAACTACTAACAAATTAATTAGCCAAGTTATCCCAATCTCTCGTTTGCCTCTTTATCTCTTTTTGTACATACTAGGCTCTTGGAAATGTTCCCAAGGTACGTATGATCCCATGTACCCATAACTCCTTCGGATCTCCTTCTCGGTTCCATCTATCTTTAGAATTTTCCAAGTGTTGTCGAGGGTCGAAATATCCTCTGTACTTTGCAAATTCTTTCAGGTATTCCCCCGCCTGCCTGAATCTCTCTTTCATTGTTCTCTTGATCTTTTTCTAGTCCTAGAGGTAGTTGCGGTGGAATCCCCACCATCGTGTCAAGGTTGCTTATAATGTGACATTTAGTAAAGATATTTTATGTTCTTAAATCATAGTTGCATCAATCCCGTTGAGAAACGAATTTATTGTGTCTACCATTAAAGATGGGGAAGTATTTTACCTCCGTGCCAATCCAATTGACCCAACATATTGTTGCAAAACATCTAGTGTTGATCTCATATCCACTCTGCTTCCAGTCGTCCCATGTGGCCTCTGAGCCAACCTCCGAACTCTGAATGATTCTCCAACTAACGGACCCCTCAACTGTTGGGTTTATGTAAAACTTCCTCTTACCCACTGTCAATCTGTAAATTTGATCTAACATCCATGGCTCTTCTCTATCATCTGTTGGTTCTGTGAATCTAGATCCCTGATATGGGTCTAAAGGTTGAATCACTCTTACTCCTTCCACCTCAAAATTCATTAGTTGTTTATTTAAGTCTCTTATGGCATAAATTTCAAAGGCCCAGTCTATCTCGAGCAGTGTTGGATAAGGATCCTTATCTCCCATAATATCTATTACTTCAAAATCTGCATGTGTCTTTGCCTCGATTACATCCACTTCTACATACATTAGGGGAATTTTGAGGTCTAAAATGGGCCTCCTAAGAAAAACGTACAACAAAAATAAACTTTATAAAAACCAATAGGATTCAAGATGATGATGTTAACCATGGGCGATGATTCACCATTTTTGGAGTAAAAAGGTCAAAAATTTAAAAATAATAAAATAATAAAACTATTTTTTTCAGCTTGTATTTTCAACTCATCTCCCTAAGGTTTTACTCAAATTTCGAGCAGGAGTACTCGTTGGATGAAAAATTTATTTCCTCATCCAATGAGTACCCATGTTTGATACTTTCGATGGACCTTGCTACAAGAAAAATGAGAAATACATGAAAAAAATGTGATTGCAATCACGTTTTTCATGTATTTCTCATTTTTTGTGTAGCAGGGTCCATCAAAAGTATGCAACATGGGTACTCCTTGGATGAGTAATCAAATTATGCATCCAATGAGTTTTTCTGCTCGAAATTTGAGTAAACCCATAGGGATATAAGTTCAAAATATGAGTTGAAAAAATAGTTTTTTTCCTTTTTTCCCTCTAAAATTTGATGATGTAATGTAATCTTATTTTATTATTTCCAATATTATTTTAAAATTTCCTTAGGAGGCCCATTTTAGACCTAAAAGCTCCCCTAATTCTCTAGTGTCCTAATTGGAGGTATACAATACTAATTCGCCATCCGCAACTAGATTGGTGAGAATGTCAAATGAGGTTTCCCTAGGGCTTCCCACTTTTCCTTGGTAGGATGTTGACATTAGAGCCACGATCTATCATAGTGTCCTTGATCTGAAATCCTGCAATCTGAGCATGAATTCTGAATTCTCTTCTTGTTCTCTTCTCGTTTCTTCATACTCTTCTAGTGTGTCTTTCAGGAAAGTTAGCAAAGATTGTTCCTCCCTCAACCCCCTCCTTCTGGGTGGCTACCTTCAGACTTCTCCATAACTTCCCCAACATATGGTCATCATTCACGATATGCAGGAATAACCTAAACGATTCCTTGATAGGTCAGAAAATTGTGGATTGTGGAAGTTTCGAGATATTAACTTTATGAGACTATGTCTCCCCCTTTCGTAGTCTTGAGCCTTAAGTAAACTTTTGTTGCCTCCTTATAATATTGTTTCTACTACTAGGGGTCATAGGAGAGATTTGGTTAGGCTAGTCGGATGATTGTGGCTGGTTTGGGGTTCCTCGATCATCCCCAGTCTTTTTACCTCTACGTGTAACTATATTGATATTGGATTGTAGGGTTGCCTCTGTTACCCTTGGCTATGTGTTTATCAAATTCATTTCCCTCTACCTATTCTGCTCATCCAATATTTCAATCAACTTCGAACAATCCTCCATCGCATGTGCATTGACCCTATACTGAGAGCACTAGGGCCTCCTTGGTAGAGGGAAATCTCGCGTAATATTTCCTTCTTGGTCATAGTTGTAACAATTAATTGGGCCTCTACCTCCTGCCCTTCCACCCCTTGTTCCTCTTCCTTTCCCTCCTCGAGCAACCTCATTGAATCAGAAGGTTGAGCAGTTTAACTTATCTGATAAAGCATCCAACACCCTACACTGATCAATGCGGTGAGTTGTGGAAGCACAAAACTCACAATAATTTTTACTTGGAACATTAGAGTACTTTTGCAATATCATGCACAAACGGGGAGGGTGTCTGTACCCCCTGCATATTTCACAGTACTTTGGCTGGCTGTGGCTAGGATACACCCCTTGCGATCCTACCACCTGCAACTCCCACTGTGAGTTGTAGGTCCAGGTGGTCCCCCAGGAGAATACTTGGTACCCATGCCGTGCAACCTCGGGCATTCCATGGAAACATGACATTCCAACAAGCAATTTGTGCACCACACGTTTGGCCTCACTAGGTGGGTTGGTTGTTGATCCTTCAACTTCTATGTTAGACTTGCAATTTGATGTTGAAGACCCAAGATAGATGGATCATATGATGTCCTCCCCCCTCCCCCCCCGTTTTTCATGTAGGTACCCTGCCATAGGTTCTATTCGAGTTTCTTGCTCGAGAGCATCCTGCAGCATGTCAATCTTCTGTTGCATCAATGATTTCTGAGTGAGGGGAAAAAGTGCTTTGATAAACAAATCCCTTTAGTGAATTGGGTCTATTGTGTAATTAAGTTGACTGATTTCATCCTTAAATTTTTTCATTAATTCACATGCAGTCTCTCCCTCCCATTGCTTTATCTCCCACAACTTTGACAACCCTTGCTAATCAATCTAGGGAAGTTCGAACTCTTATACAAGCTCTCTTTTAACATCATCCACAATTGGGTTCTAGTGTAACTCTAACCATTTTATGAACCACCTCAAGGCCCTTTCCTTGAGAGTGGTTTGGAACTATATTAGCTTCACATTATCAGGCATCTCGCAAGCTCTCCATATGGCCTCACATAGATACCAATTTTGTTCTATGTCTTTGTTCCCCCTATCAGAGAATTCAAGATACCTTGTGAATGATCCTGCCATTTTTTATCGAGTTTGTGCTAAGAGCAAAAAGCCTTGTGATCCCGGTTGTAGAGATCCTTGCAAGCCCATATTACTACTACTATTTCCATCGCTACTGCTACTAACTTTATAATTAACATTCACATTATGAAGTCTTATCGTCCTGAGCAACTTAGAAAGAAATTTGTCAAGATTGTTGTAGAGTACTAGGGCAAGGTTGAGGGAGACGCAAACTGTGTCTCGGTGGGGTGGATCATTGATTCTTATGGACTCACCATCTTCCATAAACAATCTTTGCATAACAAAGCACATGTCATCCTCTATGCCTTCCTTTAAGCTGACATGACCCTTTCCCTCCAACCTCCCCCTCTTGACCGGTGAGGAAGGGCCCTTACTGCCTTCTGAAACCCAGATGTTATCGCTGTCTCTATTCCCTTCATTGAGTTATCTTCCATACTGTCTTCTTCCTCTAGACTCCTCAACACCGCTCCTGATTGGTGTAATCCCTTACCATTTTTTTGATATTCATGCTCTCCTTTATGCTCTTATATCCTCGGCCTTCCATGAATCCTCTGCGTCCATCCTCCTAATAGCTTCATAGTCACCTGCTTGGTAGCATGCATCCCTTTAGGTCCTTCCCCCAGTACTAGGTGTTTACACTTCCATGCTTGGACTTTGGAATACTAGCAAGCCCTCTTCCACCATTAAGACCTTAATTCAGAGGGTTATTTCTTTTAGTAGCTTTCCTCTCAAACCTACTTGGAACACAACTTTGGCCTTTGAAAAGGAATGATGGATTTCTTCCATAAAATCGACAATGTAACCTTCCAACATGGTCCATACCTAGAAATTTACTACCCTCACATAATTCGTGTCAAAACGATGGAGTGCAGCGAGATCTACCTGGGTCCAGTTGTGACGAGACAACTTTTGTCCAGTGGACCTCACTTTCACCTATAATCTCTAAACAAGTTATAAATATCTTCTAGAAACTTGCACCAAAAGATCTCATACTATTCACTCATTTCTTTCGAGTACAGGATTTCATCCTTCAGTTTCACGACAATTTGGTAGTAGAGTTGAGCTTGTTAAGAAACAAATTGGTCCACTTACTCGTCCCACCATTTCCATAGTTCCTTCTTAAAAATTCTCAATACCGTATTCCAAACCCTCTTTTTGAATTTTAGGTCTTGACAACATAACCATTTGTTGGCATAGAAATAGTGATAGGGTTAAGACCCTGGGTTTGGGCACAGAGGGCCAACAAGGCTCTGTTGTAGTCTAGCACAACGCCGACATTTTCACTTTACCTGAGAAGGGTAAGGAGTCTCACCCAAGGCATGTTGTGACCGAAGTTGGATGAGGGTTGGAATCCAATATCAAGGGAACCATATCAAACAATAGAGAACAAAACCTAGTAACCTAAAATTCAGAGTAACCAGATTGCAACAGTCTATTCTTGCCACAAAAATAGACTACCTAAACAGACGCATATATAATTTTTTTGAATACCCAGTGTAATGCACAATGAACAGACTATAATACTGGAACAATCTTCTCCATTACTATCAAAATAAGCACATTAGATAAGGCTCTTGACCCGTTCATCAATACTAGAACTCCTACAGATGATATATAAACTCATAAAAATATAACCACGAAGTTGTTCTCATCACTCCACAACCTAGGAAGAATGGAAAACACTAGGAACACAATGCAATTGACCAACCCCTTCTCCACTCTCCGCTCTGCTTTTTATATTTTCCTTCAACCCGAACTGCCAGTTCCTTCTCCCTTGCTTGGTTGTCTTGATCCTCGTCTGCTCTTGCACTTTCCTTGCTTGGTTGTCTTGATCCTCGTCTGCTCTTGCACTTTCCTTGCTTGGTTGTCCCAGCTTCTTCTCACCACTCTTCCGCAACTTCCAGTCTTCCTCTAGTCTCCTGTCTTCCCTCGGCTATCAGCTCTACAACTCCCCAACGTCCACTTCTGCCATTTGTTAGTAGCCCCTTTCTCTACAAAATATTTAAAAAAATGCAAGCCCCAAAATGGCCCAACATGTCGAGGTTTTGGATGAAAACTTGATCAGGTCAAAAATTATTTCTTTATCATTATTATTTTTTTTTTTTTTTCCCACAAAAGCACATTATATTGAATAGTTAAGTTTCCAAAAGTGCAAATTTTGTAGAATTGTTGCCGAGAAGTAGCCATTTTGTAGAATGTGCCTTGAAAGGGCCATTTTGTCAAACCCTTAATTTTTTTTGGTTTTATATGATTTTTTGGAGTTTCTAGGCTTATTTCTAAGCCAAATTTGATTCCAGAAGAAGCATGGTGATCAAGGTTCAGTTGTGAATAGTTTTGAAGGCATGAAAAACCTTGATGATATATTTTTTTATGTTCAAAATTGTTGCTATATGTTTTTGGGCCTTATGAGTAGGTTGTAGTTGGTGTTAGGTATATGGGTAGAATAGGTTATATAAGGGTTTTATGTGACCAAATTGATGAACAGGTTGGACCAAGGTATGGAAAATTTATGACAAGTTGATAAAAATATTATGACAACAGTAGTGTGATCGATATTCAAGACCTACATTGAATAGCAGGTGAATCTAGTTTGAAATACTCTGAAAGTTAGTCCACGAGAAGTTGAAGAAGGAGGTTGGTGTTGTTGAGCTATGGAAAAGGTATGAATTTGACATTTATTTCCTTATCTTTTTCTTTAATCATAACTCTTTTCTATTCTAATATAGTAATATATCGAAGAATTATAGCGAAAAATAGAGAGTTATTGATCATGGAAAATTAGTTAGTTATTGTCTTTTTCTATGCACGGAATAGAAGAAATGGAAAACTACCATTCTAGAGGAAAAGAAAAAATAGAGTAATTGTTGTTCCTTCTCCAAGAAGTCGTATCCAGACAAGCAGATCAAGATGGAGCGCACAGTTAAGGATAAGAATAGAAAAGACCACAACATCAGCATAAAAAGACAAAGAGTTGACTGGGGTTAGAAGATTGAGTAGATCCCTCAGGATCTCTTGATCCTAAGGGATCATTATTTCAAAAGTCTATCTTGTATTTCTTGTTTTATCATCCTGGCCATTATAAAAGGGACAACGCTTTTAAAGATAAAAAAAAGAGGGGAATATTTATTTAGAACTCACTGTTGTATCTTCACTTTGATCATCGACTCTCGTTGATTAAAACAGAGTACAATTTCCTGTAAACATTTTCACATATGATTAATACATAAGTCGGTTGTTGTTCCATTCCTTTAGACTGAAGTAGTCTGGTGGTGCTTCACTAGCGGCTAAGGGCCCGGCCCTGGTGGATCCACTTGCTATTCTGTACCATTACTTTACAATCGCAGTCGTGTGATGGTTTGGTTTGATTTCCATTTATTTGAATCACATTGCTTTATTGTTCCTTGTTTCAAGAGTTTATGAATTGTTTTATTGTATATGATGTAACTGAATCGCGTTACCGTTCCTTTTCATCATTATAAGATTATTACTCTCTGCAACATATATTATTATGTTGTTCATTTCAATTATAAAGCTTCATTGTTCATTCCAGTAAACTAACTTTGCTATTCATTTCTACTAAATAGCATTGCTGTTCATTTCCTTTCTGCAAGTATTTGGTTTTGCCTTTTAGCATTATTATAGTTAGCGTATTTATTCCATTTCTATTAGTAGAATTGTTGATTTAATTTCTTACTATTTCCTATTAGTCGTTTTAGTGTGGCGTGTAAGATCCACAGCTATAAAGGACATTGGCTATTACTGTCAGAGTTCTCAGATTGAGGATCTTGTTTATGTTTGATTTCATTACATCAGTTGACAAATGAAAGAGTTATTGCTACTACATCCTTGACTGATAATAGTTGTTAATTTCTTAAGTGAATGATTTAGTTTCAGAGCATTGAGTTTCTTTTAATTGCAAGTAGGTTTTATTTCAAGCATCCGTTTACTCTTGTATTTGAAGCACTGTAGTGAAAAATTGGAAAACATTACTCTTGGATTAAATTGCCACCTCGGGCTGAGTACACTCTTGAAATAGATAGTTCTACCTGGATTGATAATTAATGTAGGATAAATAGGAGTTAAAAAGACACCTTTTATACCTCAACATTTTTTCACCATTGCCGGGGAGAGTAGTGCCATTTCTTCTTTCAGAGAGTAGTGTGCATCTGATGAGTGTCTGCTAGGAGAGAATTGGGTATTAAAAACGGAAGGTAAGAACCTGTGTACTGAGCATGTAATAGCTGCTCCCCTACCCGCTTTCCAACAGATTTGTTAATGTTTTTGGGTAGAAATAAACATTTGAGTTGTGTGTATGACTAAGAAGAAAAAACTTGAAAATAATCCAAAACCCCTACCCAAACCTGACAAAGCTAAGGGACCGGTGACCCTTAGTCGATCAACCTTCATAGACGATATCATTAAGCAAGCCAAATCTCAGCCATCAGTGGGCCCTAGAAAAGTTACTTCTAGACAACCTATTGGCTCCCTTCAGGCCACAGGTTCACCATCTATAGCGTTTGCTAAGGTGCACAGCAAAACAGAAGATACTGAGCAAGATTTTCAAAAAATTGAGAATTCTAACCCAATTTCTTTTCAAGAAGGGAACTTTCGTAATCTCCGCGAAGGAGGAGGAGAAACAGGGGAAATAAAAGAGCCAAAATCGCCTCTCGAAATAGTTCAAACACTCAGTAGCCTAGATAAGGGGAGTGTTGTCAAGATCATCCAAAACAAGACAGAAGAACCTAAAAAGCCAAGATCCCCCTAAATAATAGTTCAGCAAGGAACACTCATTATCCTAGATCAAGGAAGTGTTGTTAAGGTCATTCCTACTCCTTCTAGTCATTCTATAACTCCCTAGAAATCCCAAAAGGATATTGGCACATATTTGATCAAATGGCCCAGAACCAGCAAACACCTCAAACCTCCACACTGCAATATCCCATTGTGGACATTGCAGTTAATGCACCTATGAAGGCCATTCCTCTCCAGCATATTCCTACATTCCATGGCCTAACATCAGAATATCTGGATGCATTTCTGTTTGAGTTTGATGTATTATTCCTAGGCTATGACTATACCACCGATCCCCAAAAGCTAAACTTATTTCCCTCCACATTAAAAGGAGCAGCATTACAATGGTTTATGGGGTTAGGTGGAGGTGTTATAAATGACTAGTATCAGATGAAAACTGCTTTTCTAAAGAAATATTAGGATTATTGTAGATCCAGAGAATTAAAGGATGAAATATTTCAAATGACAACGAGACCTAATGAAACACTGGAGGAATATGTAGAACGCTTCCAATACAATCTCCAGAGTTCTCCTTATGCATCTTTACCCTTGCTTGACAATGTGTTAAAAACTACATTAATTAAAGAGATGAAAGAACAATGGGTTGAAACATTAAACATTATGGGCAAAGGTGACATAAATCAGGAAAATTTTGCTAACATCATTGATTTGTGTATCAGGAGTTCGAGAGGGAGAACAAGACTAAAGCCAGCAGAACGTGACATGATCACAAGGGATAGCAAGGTCCCTGGTGGAGGTATAACCTGCATAAAAATCGGTAATCTACTAGAAGATTTCAAAACTGATATTCTAGGGACTCTGACAACGCAGTTTGACATCATGCAAGCTAAACAAAAGCAAGCAGAAGTAGAGCAAAATTTGGTGATATTCTTCCCTAGATGCAGAAAGAAACACAGCCACAAAGAGTGCCTGCTGGATATAGTCCAAGTCTACGCCATCTGCACAAAATATCACTCCATAGAAAGCTTCCCCTTACTCTCGAGATTGAAAACAGTCTACAAGGAAGCAGAGGAAGAAACAGAACCGGTTTACCTACTCAATCAACGCCACTAGGGGCAGCCACAAAAAACAGGTATGCGCATTGATCCATCCTTTTCTTTTCAGTCTCCTCAGTATAATGCTCAGTAATATAATGGAATTGGAAAAATCAGCCACCTTTCCCCAGCTGGTCACAGCAGCCATTTCCCATATCATCATGGCCAAATCAAACAAATCAAACCAATTGGCCGAACTTTCCTTACTGTCCACCATTTTGGAAAAACAATGCATATCTAACCCAATGGTCACCCTCCACCTCGCAGAGTCAAACCTAGCAGTCGAACTGGCAAAGACCTATGAATCAGCCAGCTGGAACGATTCCTCTCCCTTAACCTACACTGCCAGCACCTTATACATTGCAACAAAATCCCCATACCAACTTAAGACCGCAACTCCCAGCCCAACCCAACCCAAACCCCAACAGTAGACCGGTTCAATCTATTCAAATAATCGAAGGACCAAAACTAGAAACCGAGTTAAGGGAGTGCAACGACATTCAATTAAGATCTGGGCGCATAATAGAAATAGAGGGAGATAAAAATGCTCAAGTTGAAAATTCATTACCTTTAGAACAAACACTACAAGAAGAGAATTTGGTTAGACAACAAACTCATGAACAAGCAACCACCTCTTCTCCTCCATTCCCAGAACGACTAATCATACCTCACCCAGTAGAACATCTTGATTTTGATCTTCTAGGAAAACTAAAAAATTTGTGTATAAAAATTCCACTCCTCTAAGCTATCCAAGATATCCCAATTTACGCAAAAACCATCAAAGAATTATGTATAAAAAAGGCAAAGAGGAGAATAACAACTAACCCAACTGTCCAGGTAGTCGGCACCCTATCTGACTTACTATCAAGAAGAGAAGCACTTGTAAAATATGAAGACCCAGCGAATCCTATAGTTATGGTGCAAATCAATGGATACTCCTTCCCAAATGCCTTAGTTGATTTAGGTGCTGCAATCAATATTCTAACAACCACCACTTGTCAAAAGCTTGGCATTACATCATTAGATCCAACCACAACCTTGTTGGAGTTGGCTGACTGATCAGTAGTCAGACCAGAAGGCACACTACATGATGTAATGGTATCTGTAGACTCCTGGAAATACCCTGCAGACTTCCTGATCATCAATCCTAAAAACCGACTGGATGGACATCCCTTAATTTTAGGTAGACCTTGGCTAGCAACTGCTAATGCTTACATCGGCTGTCGATAAGGCAGCATGACTATAGCAAGAGGGAGTAATGTTAAGAATTTAGCCTTATACCCTCCAGCCCAGCCAATTTTAACAATATTCAAAAGAAAAAAAAAACCTATATCATACCTGACTGAAAACATTAAATCACCATTAACCATAGAATATGCCCTCGAATTTAAAGACCAAATAGAGGACGACATCATTAACAACTTCATTAACCAATTAGAAACCAAATCCCATTTACAATGTCACATGATTGAGGCAACATTTGATAAAGATGTAGAAGAAGATCCCTTGAAAGACACTCATGATCAATCAATACCTACCACCTCTATTTAAAACAACAAAACTATAGAAAATGAGCCAAGAAAAACTTTGAACATTAACAAAAATTTGACTGCTGAACAAGAAGAAAAGTTGGTCCAGCTACTGAGAAAATATAAGGAAGCTTTTGCATGGGATTATCCCAACATGAAAGGAATTGATCCCCAGTTGTGTAAGCACCACATTTATATAGAAAAGGATGCTAGACCCATTCGCCAACCCCAACGGAGATTAAACCCTCATCTTAAGGATATTGTGAACGCTGAATTAAAAAAACTCTTAGATGTAAACTTTATTTACCCAATATCTGACAGCAAGTGGGCCTCTCCACTAGTAGTGCTGCCAAAGAAGAATGGAAAGTGGCGGATATGTGTAGACTACAAAGAATTGAACAAAGCAACCTAGAAAGACCACTTCACCCTTCAATTCATTGATCAGGTATTAGACATATTAGTAGGAAAGAAATTCTTTTCTTTCCTAGATGGCTTCAGTGGATACAATCAGATTCAGATTGCCCTTGAAGATCAGGATAAAACTACTTTTACCTATCCTTGGGGAACATTTTCTTACAGAGTCTTACCCTTTGGGTTATGCAATGCTCCTGCCACATTTTAGAGGGCCATCATCGGCATTTTTTCAGATTTAATAAATGAAGGGCTCGAAGTATATATGGATGATTTCACACCTTATGGAGATGATTTTGAGCCAGCATTACAAATATTGGAAAAGGTGCTGCAAAGATGTATTGCACCAGGCTCTGCTTGAGCCATGAAATTTGTCATATGATGATGATTGAGGGACTCATCTTAGGTCATTATATCTCAACAACTAGAATACATGTAGATCGGCTAAAATTCAGATAATTTTGTTAATAACTACTCCTACCACACAAACAGAGGTACGTAGTTTTCTGGGACTTTCTGGTTATTATAGAAGATTTATAGAGCATTTTTCTCAAATTGCTGCACCTTTATATGCACTAACAGTGAATGTTGATTTCATTTGGATAGACAAGTGTGACCATGCTTTTGAGGATCTGATAAATCTTGTATTGACAGCCCGAGTGCTAAGGGGCCCAAATTGGGATTTTCCATTTCAAATTTCATCTGATGCTTCAGACACAGCAATCAGAGCAATTCTTGGGCAAGAAGAAGATAAAAAGCCATATGCAATTTATTATATTAGAAAGAATCTATCTCCTGTTGAATTAAACTACACTGTGACTGAAAAAGAATTTAGTTGTAATACATGCTATAAATAAATTTAGACATTATATAACTGAGTATCGTATAGTTTTATATACAGAACACTCTGCCATAAAATATTTAGCAAATAAACTGGTTACAAATGGAAGAGTGACAATATGGTTGATTCTCTTGCAAGAATTTGACATCACAATTAAGGATCGACTTGGAAAAGAGAATCATGTAGCTGATTTTCTCTCATGAATGCCAAAGCCAGCGGACGCAGCAGCAGTCGAAGATCAATTTTTGGATGAACATTTGTTTGATGTTACTGTCAAAACACCATGGTATGCCGACGTTGCAAATTACTTAGCAGTAGGCAAATTACCTAAGCATCTAAGGCCTAATGAAAGAAAACAGATAGTGCAGCGCAGTACCTGATTCTCTTGGATTGGGGGCTAATTATTTCATACAGGGGCAGATATGCACATCAGAAGATGCATCCAAGAAGACGAAATATTTGACATTCTAAAAGCGTGCCATGATGAGCCGTGTGGCGGACATTTTGCAGACTGTAGGATTGGTCACAAAATTTTACAAACAGGCTAGTATTGGCCCATTATTTTTAAAGATGCTAAAAAGTTTGTTCAAGCCTGTGATAGTTGCCAAAGGGTGGGACACCCTGGACAATCTGATGAAATGCCTCTAAACCCGCAGTTAGTAATCGAGCCATTTGAGTGATGGGCGCTCGATTTTATTGGTCCTATTAACCCATCATCAAATCAGAAAACATACATACTGGTTGCAATAGAGTATGTTACCAAATGGGTTAAAGCAGAAGCACTGCCAAGAGCTACAGAATATTCAGTAATACATTTCCTTTTCCCATTATTTCTACGATATGGCCTCCAGAGGGACATAATTACAGATGGAGGACCGCAATTTGTAGGTAATAAAATCGCTACAACATTAAAAAATTACCACATTCTACACAAAATTACAACCCCATACCACCCATAGGCAAATGGCCAAATATAAAGCACTAATAAGGTGATTGAGGCAATCCTTACAAAAATAGTCGCATCGCACAAATGTGACTGGGCTTCAAGATTGCCGGAAGCCTTGTCGGCATACCGAACAACGTGGAGAAACACCACCGGATATTCACCATATCAATTAGTATTTAGAAAAGAACCCATCTTTCTAATCGAATTCGAAATTCAAACATTAAGAACAACGTAGGAGGTGGGTTTGAATTTAAATGAGGCCCAGACTAATAGATTACAACAAATCAATTAGTTAGATGAAATTAGGCTCTTAGCTCTTCAACACACTACATTAATTCAATAGCAGAGAGCAAAATGGCATGACACCCTTATTAAAAAGAAAATCTTCCACGAAGGAGATTGGGCACTCCTATATGATTCCAGGTTTTAGGATGTCCCCAGAAAACTCCAGACATGATGGCTTGGACCTTATGAGATACAGAAATTGCATGACAATGGCACCAGTACAATGACTACCATTGATGGATCTGGACATTCTTTCAAAGCAAACAGTCATCGAGTGCGACTTTATCACAAACCGCTTACTCGGGAATCCTTTTACTAGCAATTACGAGAAGATTCCACTATGCAGATTCTTGTTGAGGAAGATAACCCCTCCTCAGCATTAATTCACTAAACAATTCCTTTGTTTCTAAGTCTTGTACATAAACCTTTCTCTTTAATTTTGCTTGTATAAACTAGTTTTTTTGTACAGATTTTTATTGTTGTTCCATTTAAGGAACAATAGTCGTTCCATTTAAGGAGCAGGAGATCGTTTCTTTATTTTATTTTCGTGTTGTTCCTCTTAAGTGACAGTTGCGGTTCCTCTTAAGGAACATCAGTCGTTCCTCTTAAGGAACAACAATCTTGCGTGCTTATATTTGTTTGATATTCCTCTTAAGAAACGATTGTTGCTCCTCTTAAGGAACAACGGTCGTTCCTCTTAAGGAATATAAATCTTGTGTGCTTATATTTGTTTGTTGTTCCTCTTAAGGAATAGCATTTTTGCATGTCCTGTTTGACGCTTTTGTTTTTGTTGTTCCTCTTAAGGAACAAAAGTCGTTCCTCTCAAGGAACAACACCTCTGCATCTTTTTATTTTCGTTGTTCCTCTTAAGGAATAGTTGTTGTTCCTCTTAAAGAACAACAATCGTTCCTCTTAACGAACATCACTTCTGCGTGTTTGTATTTTCGTTGTTCCTCTTAAGGAACAACTGTTGTTCCTCTTAAGGAACAAGAGCCGTTCCTCTTAAGGAACAACACTTCCACGTGATTTTATTTTCGTTGTTCCTCTTAAGGAATAGTTGATGTTCCTCTTAAAGAACAGCAGTAGTCCTCTTAAGGAACAACATTTTCACGTGTTTCTATTTTTGTTGTTCCTCTTAAAGAACAAGTGTTGTTCCTCCTAAGGAACAGCAGCCGTCCCTCTTAAGGAATAGAAACTCTGCGTGTTCATATTTTTTGTTGTTCCATTTAAGGAACAGTTGTTGTTCCTCTTAAGGAACAGCAGTCGTTCCTCTTAAGGAACAACAGCCTTGCGTGCTCTTATATTTGTCGTTCCTCTTAAGGAACCACAATCCGCGTGTATTATTTAGCTGTTCCATTTAAGGAATAGTTTTTGTTCCTCTTAAGGAACAACGGCCGTTCCATTTAAGGAACATCAATATCACCTGCTTACATTTGCGTTGTTCCTCCTAAGAATAGTTGTTGTTCCTTTTAAAAGGAACAACAGTTTCACTATTTTTTTACTTTCTGTCATTCCTTTTAAGGAACAACAGTTTCAATTTGAAGTGTTTTTAGGTTGTTCTGCCGAAGGATCAACACTTTATTTCGTGCTCACTTTACTTGTTGTTCCATCTAAGGAACAACACTTTTTGAGTGCATTTTTCACTGTTTCTCTTAAAGAACAGCATTTTTTCATAATTTTTGTGAATAATGTTTCACTCTTCATGATCCTTTCAAGGCAAAGATACAAATTTATGCAAGGACACAAAAATTAGAGGTTACTGAAATAAGCAAATAAAAGAAAAATTGTCATCTTTAAAGAGATTGAGTTGTATTGATAAGAAAAAGGAAAGGACACAACTATCTATATCACTTTGTTGTCTTTATCTTCACTAAAACTTAATCTGATTGATTATTTTTATCATGTTGGTTCTTCCCTAATTCTCATAATTCTCTTTTATTATTATTATTGAATAAGAGTAAGGGCATATTTTCCTCTATTGAGATGTTCAAACTTCTTCCACCATCCCTACTGTTAAGGAGTTTTGAACCATCCTCTATATATAAATAGGAAGTGTTATATGAAAGAAAAGAAAAAGAGAAAGATATATCTATATGATTACTAACAGTTCTATGATTTGTCAGATGGAGGATAGGGGGTCTCATCAAGAGCCAACCTACCATGATCATAAGGAAGCAGTGAAGTGGCATTCCCACTATGGCCACCACACCAGGGATATGATCCAATGGGCACATCAGAAAAATAAAAGTCCTTGGAACAGGAGGTCTCATCACGAGCTACCTACCCACCTTTCACTCCTTCCTAGTGAATGGCATTGTGATTCAACTAGTTACCAAGCCAGCACAATGGCCTCCATTCTGACATCACAAAGCACTTTCCTAGGCATACATAAAGGATTATGGTTCCAAAGGGTGAAAAAGCAACTTTGTCAAGGTTATAAACACCTGTGGGCAACAAAGCTCTGCTGATCGTATTGGAGTCATATTTTTCAACATCAATAATAATTCTAAACTCTTTTCTTATTTCTTTATCTTCATTTCAAGATAGATTATGTTTCCAATTCCCTTTGAACCTTTTGTGCATGAAATATCATTTAGAAAAATCACATAATGCTTTTAGTGGAATAATGATCGCATAGCATTTTACCTACATCAGCTGTCCTCTTCCCTTTTTCGCATCACTCCATAGCATCTCCATATCTATTCAAAATTTTCATCATAAGCCTCGATTTCAGCAACTCGATACTTTTTGTGATCTTGTCATGAATGTGTACAACTTCCCCTTTTTATACTGTAAAATTTCCGTCCAGTACGCTACTCCTCCATTTAATTGGTTGAGGACAACCTATCACATTTTAGGGGGGCGCGGGTGACTTTCCAAAATACTCCTGCATATGTGTCAGTTTCCTATTCGGAGGTACTAGACTACATCAGATCCCTTAATAGCAAGTTTTAATAGTATTGATGTTAAAAAAAGGGATATTATCTGATATGCACAGTTTGTTGTTCCATTGTTATCTCTGTGTATTGTTGTGTAAAATTAACAGTGTGCAGAACTTAGATGAAATGGGAGGTCGATGAGTACATAGCGAGCCACAGGTACTTACAGTTTCCGACACTGCATGAGAAATTTTGGTAAGAGCGGGATGGATGGTCTATTTTACACGACTACAGCAACCCCATGAAACTGTGGCTATCGAATTTTTGCAGAATTTGCAAGATGATCATTCTATAGTAAGAGGAAGGTGAATATCAGTGACAAATATAATAATTGCAGAGGTATCTGGACTACTAGCAGTTAGACCCATATGGACACATAAGAAATTGAGACTTCAAGATGCCATGGCCACCTTTCGGGACAAGGGACAAAACCTGATCATTAAAGGAAAAGGAGTCCAGCCTTCATCTTTGGGAGAACCATGGACGGAACTAGCTAGGGTAGTGCAGAGCTACATTACATGCGACGGGAGAAAGGATGTGGTAAGACCACGCCACCTCAAATTATAATCAGTACTAAAACATAAATGTGTCGTAAGTTTTCCTGCATATTTAAATTTTTTGTTGCATGATGCTTCTCAGAGCATAAATAAATCTTGTCATATAGGTACTATAGTGAGCCACCATTGTTTAATTCAATTGATAGTAAGTTATAACCTTGCTTAGCAACAGACCAATTGGTAAGAATTGGTGTTTTCTATAGACGGGGACTAGCTTTACCTGCCCCAAAAAGAAAAAGAACCACCAACACAGCAAGAAGACCTAAAAAATGCACACACTCCTCCAGATTAAGAATAGGCGCGGGAATGTTTAATAACCTCCAGGGTAGCAGCAACCAACACTTAGAATTACACAGTTCTGAAAACGAGCAACCCTCACAACTCGAAGGAGGAGATAACCAAGAATCAGAATTGGAGGAAGAAACTGAGCACACTAGTGAAAAAGAGAGGGAGGAAGCGGAACTTCCCTTAACCTCCAGCGCAAGTCCACCACGAAACCCATTGCAGGAGGACGAATTGGCCCAGATTTTGGCCAATATGACTGAGTATATTCAGCCCCAAAGTCCGCTCAACCTCAATACTGAGACAAAGAAATCACAGGAACACACTACCAACGACAATAATACATCAGAGGAAATAAATGATGAGGAAGAAGCAGGAGTAGAAGCCACTCAGGAAGTGGCAGACCAAGCTAGGGTTACCTCTCCAGAGGAACCTAGTCTGGATAATGCGAACACTGAAGAGATGCTCCAAATAGAGGATATGGAGACTAGCTAGGGCAAAGGCACAGCCCTTGAAGAACAAAATCTAGCTGAGCAGCCAAGCCTAGAAAGAATAGAAACAGTTAAGGAAACATCTGTTCCTCCCAAGAAAAAGAAGAGGAAAATTAAAAGGTTACGAAAGGAACAACAAAAGCGGCAAAATTTAGTAAAACAACTCAGACAAAAGATAAGGACACTGAAAAGGGGGAAAATATCAAGAAGAACCTCGAAAAAAATGGATGCAGCTATCCAAATAGAACTCCATGATACAAGGGCCATGGAGACTCAAACCGAGCCCATATTCATTCAAAACGGTAAGGAACAACAAGCAGCACAAACCTCACACATTCCATTCCATGATAAAGAGACACAGACTATAGGCACTCAATATTGTAATAAGAGTACCCAGATAGATCTTCAACCCAAAGAGGTTTTGATGGACAACAACCCTAGTGTAGCAAAACTCCAAGAGGATCTAGCACAAGCTCAGTGGACTATAGAGAAGCTTGAGGAAGAGATTGTTCCTCAGAAGAAATACCAAGAATTACAGCAGCAATTAAGGAACATCAATGCATCAGAGAACGAAGCCTTCGATAAATATTGGAGGGCAGAAGAAAAATTTGAAGAGGTAAAGAACAGACTGAAAATAGTCATGAGTCAAACAGATACTCTCTATTTTTTATATATAGATGTTCTAGCATGTAGGTCCCCTGCCAAAAACTATGCTTTATTTTTGTTAGAAAGATATTTACAGTTAAAAATTAAGGCTGTTAAAGCAGGAAAACCTATAGAACTAAAAACTGTTGATGATTTTATAAATTGCTGTAAACACCATGGAGTAAAAGTTCAACAATTACTCTGTGAGTTTTATTTACATTGTTTTATATTGGAAGAGGAAATGGAGAAGAATCCCAGTCCTTTTGTGGGTGATGTACATTTTCAAGCATTTATTTCTTTTGTCGTTATCCAGTTAAAATGGCTCAAGGCCCATAACACTTTTCAAAGACAAGAAGATGGGTTATACCTTTGGGTTAGGGGTGAACTGAAAAACCCATTACAACCGCTGGCTAAACATCAAAGCCTAATGAAAAAGGAGGGAGTGATCCAGACTTTGGGACCCCTCCACAAAGAAATTGTCCAGCAAGGGGTATAATATTTCCTCTCTATCAAAGACAATTCCTTGGCAACAACTAAATTCAGATGGAAGACTTCTAATCGAAATATACAGGACAGAGAGCCATTCAACTACAAAAACTTTAATTTAGCTACAGATCGCCTGGTTACCTATAACAACCTCATCTTGAGGGAAGGCCTGTATTGGCTTGGTTGTAGGTTTCGAAGCCCTATTATTTGGTATCCTGCAAAAGGGTATAAGGCCATATATGAATTTCCTAAAGAGCAGACATGGCCCATCTTTGAAATTTTAGCTACAAATCATGGTTTTAGACCACTTCATGACAATCCCTCTCCAGCCTATTCTTTGACTGCTTTGCATGCAAATTATATGGTTTTCATGAGGGCATGAAAAAGGGTAAGTAGGGGGGTGTGTTGAGCTATGGAAAAGGTATGAATTTGACATTTATTTCCTTATCTTTTTCTTTAATCATAAATCTTTTCTATTCTAAGATGGTAATATATCGAAGAATTATAGAGAAAACTAGAGAGTTATAGATCATGGAAAATTAATTAATTATTGTATTTTTGTATGCAAGAAATAGAAGAAATGGAAACCTACCATTCTAGAGGAAAAGATAAAACAGAGTAACTGTTGTTCCTTCACTAGGAAGTTGTATCCAGACAAGCAGATCAAGATGGACCGCGCAGTTAAGGATAAGAACGAAAAAGACCACAACATTAGTGCAAAAAGGCAAAGAGTTGACAGGAGTTAGAAGATTGAGTAGATCCCTTAGGATCTCTTAATCCTGAGGGATCGTTGTTTCAAAAGTCTATCTGTTATTTCTTATTTTATCTGCCTGGCCATTATAAAAGGGACAATGCTTGTAAAGATAAAAAAGAAAAAGAAAAAAAGAGGGGAATCATTATTTAGAACTCACTATTGTATCTTCACTTTGATCATTGACTCTCATTAATTAAAACAGAGTACGATTGCCTGTAAACATTTTCGCATATGATTAATACATAAGTCGGTTGTTGTTCCATTCCTTTAGACTGAAGTAGTCCGATGGTGCTTCACTAGCGGCTAAGGGCCTGGCCCTGGTGGATCCAATTGTTATTCTGTACCATTACTTTACAAATGCAGTCATGTGATGGTTTGGTTTGATTTCCATTTATTTGAATCACATTTCTTTATTGTTCCTTGTTTCAAGAGTTTATGAATTTTTTTATTGTATATGCTATAACTGAATCGCGTTGTCGTTCCTTTTCATCATAATAAGATTATTACTCTCTGCAACTGTTATGAAACCAGCTCAAAAAAAGATAGAAAAGATAGATCAATGCCTTAGAATTCAGCCTCTTCGAGGGGGCAACCTCCTTTACATTACATAAATGAACAATTCTTGGATGATTCAAATGACAAAACCTCCTTTCTATATATAGGAGTCTAAGGAGTCACAATATAATCTAGCCGACCTAACAATAATAATATAAAGCCACAACAATAACAATAGAGGGATTCTACGGGGCACAGTAATAACAATATGGGGACAATAGCGACACAACAATATTAATAAGGGATACAACTACAATAGTAATGGGGTAATCACTAGTATTATAGGGACCTAACATGCCCCTCTCCTTCAAAAAAAAAATTTCCTCAATGCTTGAGTAGTTTTGGATGCTTCTGTATAAAATTTTCATCCTCCCATGTGGAATCTTTAGCAGATAAGTTCTTCCACTTGATAAGATACTTCGAAATTGATAGATTTCGTAGCTGTCAAGTTCTTGTTTCTGTGACTGCTTCCAATTCCAATATAATTTTTCCTTCGTCGTCAAGTTCTGGCAATATTATTTGAACTGGGAGCTTGTTGCTTATAACCTTCTTTAAACATGAAACATGGAAAACTGGGTGCAATCAAGAAGTTGCAGGAAGCTCCAATTTGTATGCCATAGTACCAATCTTTTGCAACACCTTGTACGGACCATAATACTTTGGTGATAATTTATTATCATTCTTAGCTTGCTTGAGGGAAATTTGCTTATATGGCTGTAGCTGTAGGAATACCCAATCACCTACATCAAAACTTCTTTCACTGTGATGTTGATCTGCCTGTTGTTTCATTCTATTATGTGCCAACACGAGGTTATCCTTTAAGAGTTGGAGGACTTGTTGTTGATGTTCGATGTGATGTTCCACTACTTGAATCTTAGAATTTTCTCTTAAATATGATGTGATGGATGGTGGATGATATCCATAAAGTGCCATAAATGGGGTCATTTTTGGTGATGTATGGAAGGAAGTGTTATACCACCATTCAGCTAGAGGCAACCATTTGACCCATTGTGTCTGTTTATCAGATACAAAGCAACGAATTACTATCTCAGTTTGCCCATCAGATTGAGGATGATAAGATGAGCTATGAGCTAACTGAGTACCAAGACAAGAAAATAATTCTATCCAAAAATTTCCAGTGAAAATGGGATCTCTGTCACTTACAATAATCTTTGGGTTTCCATGTAGCTTTTGAATTGTTTGCATAAATGCAGTAGAAACTGTACTGGCTTTAAATGGATGTGATAATGCACAAAAGTGTGCATACTTGGTAAGTCTGTCAACTACACTACCACCATGATGACACTCTTCCCCTCAGACTTGGGTAAACCTGTGATAAAATCCATTGAAACCTCCTCCCAATGTTGGCTTGGAATGGATAAAGGTTGTAATAGACCCGGTGTCTTAATTGTTTCAACTTTATTTTTGTTGGCAAACCAAACATTCCGCCACAAACTTTTGAATATCTGATTTAAGGTCATCCCAAAAAAAATCCTTCTTAACACTATGGTAAGTTTTTAAAAATCTTGAGTGCCCTCCTAAGGGAGAAGTGTGCAATTCCATAAGAATCTTTTGTTTTAGTTGGGAATTCTTACAGAGGTATAAGCGATCTTTGTACCATAATGAATCATTTTGCCAACTAAATGTATCAGATGTACTGAAATCTTGTTGTAACTTTCGAATAAGTGCCCACACTTCTTCATCATTCTTCCATTCCTCCCTTGCTTTGTTATCCAATCTGGTTGGATACTAGAAATGGTGCACAACAATGCTTCTATATCCTCATCCTTTCTTGAGAGTGTATCTGCCACCACATTTTGCTTCCCTTTTTTGTAGATGATTTCAAAGTCATAACCCAACATACCCACTTTTGTTGCTCTTTAAAGGATAATCTTTGTTCTAAAAAGTGTTTAAGGCTATCATGATCCGTTTTTACCTTGAAGTGTCTTCCCATTACGTAGGGTCGCCATTTCTTAAGTGCATGGAGTATTGGAAACATTTCCTTCTCATAAATAGCTTTGTGTAAAAACTTTCCCTTGATTGGACGACTTTCAAAAGAAATGGGTCTTTCATATTGCGTTAGAACAGCACCAATTCCATTTCCTGAAGCATCACCTTTCATAATAAAGGTTTTTGTGAAGGTCGGTGTAGCCAAGACCGGTGCTTGGAACATTGCCTCTTTAAGATGTTCGAAGGCATTTGTTGCTTTTGGAGTCCATAAAAATGCATCTTTCTTCAATAATGTTGTTAGAGGTGCTGTTATTCTCCCATAATTCTTAACAAACTTGCGATAATACCCTGTCAACCCGAGAAATCCTTGTAGATGCTTTATGGA
>APFE030825416.1:136216-151777 GCA_000404065.3 Pinus taeda | reverse complement strand
ATTAATACACATTAATATTTTAATTTTCCTAAGTTTAGACTTAGGAACCCCATTAAAAATATTAATTATTTTAATATCCCCGAACGATTTATGTTTCCTGGAGATCTCATGTGCCTTAGCCTCTCCACACCAATGTTCATGGCTAGAGCACACCCGATGCTACTTAAAATCAATAGTCCCTCTTAGCGAGGAACGTGCTCTAGTAATGATTCACCATAGAAACATCACACTAATTCTCTGCATTGGTACCTGTTTTGATGTTTGGCCTGCTGCCTCACATCCCCTGCACTGTTGCTTCCTGTATTGCCACCCATGACATTTCCACTACCAATGCTACATCTGTACTGCAGCTCCCTCTCAGCATGTTTCCCATGCCACCCCTAACATTACCACTGCTAACTGTTGCATTACAAATGAGTTATTGAGAAGTAAGTAATTGACTTCACCCAAAATACTAACATCCCGGTCAGTCTAGAAGCCTTGTGATGTTGAAGCTACCTCTTCTGCTAACCTGTGCTCCCTCTGTTGCCACTGCGCTACTGCAAACACCTCTATGCCTGTCGCACTGCTGCAACCTTTGCTGTGTTGCTACAAACTTCTACACTCTAGCCTTGCTTTGCTTCTCCACCATACTTTGCTCCACTTGACATGTGTCATCATGTTACTATCATTAAGGTGCATGAGAACTCATGGCATAATCGTCATGCTCACCTTCCTTGTCCGCTTTCACTGGAGTAGCCTTCGATTCAGAAGCTTCCCCCTTGCCCTTCTTCCGGGGGAAATGAGTGTCCCAGTTCCCGACAGTTGAAGCATCTGACCTTGGTTATGTCCTTCTTCTTTCTCTTCTGTTGCCCTTGTTGTCCTATCGATGTGAGAGCTGCATCCTCCTCCTCCTCCTCCTTCTTGACTCGAGCTCCCTTGCCACTACTCCTTGTCTTTTTCATCCTCTTGAGCTCTTCTTGTTGAAGAGCTACCCACATCTCCTCCCAACTAGGGAGAGTCTCTCTACCTAATATACTTTGGAAAAGAGTCTTCCAGTCCTTGGTGACTGCATTTAGGGCAGTCCAGACTATGAACTAAAGATCTGGTGTAGACCCCACAAAAGTCAACTGGTCACAAATCCCTTGCAACATGAGAAGGAAGGGATCGATCTCTTCTCCCTTTTGCATCTAGTACTGTCTCAATTGATTTTCTAATAGCATCTTCCGTTGGACGGAAGAGCCCTGATACAAGGTGGTCAACACCTCCAACATCTCCCTTGTTGTATTCTTCACATAAATGTGTGGTACTACCTAAACCTCATCTAGGATCATGGACTTGGCCTTAGCCTGGGCCTCCTCGTACTTCTTCAACGGATCAACATCGATCGACTCAGCAACTACCTTCAAGTCATAGTCCTTCATGCAATGTTTGTCTAGGGTTTCGAGGATCCTGGCCTTCCAGATGAAAAAATTGGATGCTCCATCCAATCTATCCCGATCCCTCAACACGTTCATTGCCATCTCTCCTAAAAAATAAGCCTGGTTCTCTTCTCCCTAGACACTGTTCTGTATCGACAGAAAAAACGTCCCACCAGCTCCTCAAATCACAATCTTCCCACAAATCCCCAAGCCCCGATAACTGAAGAAATTGAGCCTTTCAGGCTCTTCACAATCCCGACAAAGGCTGAATCTGCTCTTCCAACCAACTTTGTCAATCCTACCTAGCTGAGTAGGATGATGTGGCTCTTCATGAGCCTCTTCTGCCTCTCTCTACCTCTGCACTGGCCCTTCCCTTGGCTTCAAATGATGACGCAGGCTCTGCATCACTTCTTCTCTTGCTGCTATTGCTCTCGAAGAATGCTATCTCTCAGGTTAACTACTTCTGCAAATTTTTAGATTTCTTCTGGTGTCTTAAGCCCTCCTTGATCTGCAATCACTATGATACCATGTGGAAATTTCTAAGTCTGACACATCAAAAATCCATATTGCTTTATCTGGTTTATTATCTCCTATTGTTCTTTCCATTAACATGTTATTTATTAATATAACTACCGAAATAAACAAAAGTGCAACGTTCACACATATACATATCAATAACTAAAATAATTGAGACAACACAAGGGACACCATTATTTTTGGACAATCATCCTCGGAAAAACCCAATGCGAGAAAATCGATGCAACAGATATGAGGTTTTTATTATTATGCAGTTTTATGAATACAACTAGGGTGCCAAAAATGGCTCACCCTTCAGATATTTTCCTTGGTAGAAGTACCTTGCTCCGAAGACAAATATTCTGGCTAATTCAACAACCAGATGATTGGCCCTACAGTGACTTCGACTGTTCCTTAGCTGGACAACAAAAGATACTTCAAGATAGCTTTTGGAAATGCATCACCCTCTAAGGACTACGTCACCCTCTACGGATTTACGTCTGCCTCTCAGCTCTTCGTCTACCCCACGAAAACACCACAACGCAGTTCTTTCTACCCAGTGTCAGCTCTGCTAGCCTTTGTGTCAGCTTCTCGGCCTCCTCCATCCTCAACACTGGCCCTCCAAGCCTCAATGTCAGCTCTATCTACCTCTGCGTCAGCCTAGGATGCCTCTGCACTATCTCTCTGACACTATCTATGCTTCTCTGTTATGTATTCTTGACCTTTTGTCGAAATTCCCCTCAATGCAATAGATCACTAACTCTATTTCTCAGCAAACCCTGCCCCAAAAAATCGAATTGACTGATCAACTTGGTGTGTCTCCAACTAACCCTCAAGCCTCCTCTTATACTTTTCCTATTGAAGATTCAACATTCGAGATTAGGTCCCTAATCAATGGCTAAGATTATATTTGGCTTGATCCTCATTATTTAGAACTTTCTCACCCATATTATATTAATACACATTAATATTTTATGTTTCCTAAGTTTAGACTTAGGAACCCCATTAAAAATATTAATTATTTTAATATCTCTCCATTCGGGTGGAATTTCCCAAAACGATTTCTAGGTCTTGGAGGTCTCATGTGCCTTAGCCTCTCCACCAATTTTCATGGCTAGAGCACATCTGATGATGCCAAAAATAAACACTCCCTCTTAGCGAGGAATGTGCTCTAGTAATGCTTCACCACAGAAACATCACACTGATCCTCCACGCCGATACCTGTGCTGATGCTTGGCTTGTTTCCTCACATCCCTTGCAATGCTACTTCTTATACCGCTACCCATGACACTACCACTGCCATTGCTACATATGTACTACAACTCCTTCTCAACATGCTGCCCATGCTACCCTTAGCATTGCCACTGCTAACTACTCCACTGCAACTCAGTTACCGAGAAGTATGTAACTGACTTCACCCAAAATACTGACATCCCAGTCAGTCTAGAAGCCTTGTGATGCTAAAGCCACCTCTGTTGCTAACCCGTGCTCCCTTTTTTGCCATTGCGTTGCTACAAACACCTTTGTGCCTCTCACACTGTTATGATCTCTACTGCACTCCTACATACTTCTGGATTCTAGCCTTGCCTTGCTACTCCACCACACTTTTCTCCACCCAGAATCTATCATCATGCTACAGTGGTTAAGGGATCCCGTAGCCAGATGTGATCTAAGAGTTGGGCACCTCAAGGATTCTCACCCCAGTATGTAGTCCTCCTGACTACAACTCGATGTCGCCCCACCTCTTCTCTAGAGGTGCATGAGCACTCATGGCACAATCTTCATCCTCACCATCCTTGTCCTCTTTCACTGGAGTATCCTTCGATTTAGAAGCTTCTCTCTTTCCCTTCTTCCAGGGGAACTAAGTGGCATAATGTCATAGTTCGCCACATTTGAAGCATCTGACCTTGGTTATGTCCTTCTTCTTTCTCTTCTGCTGCCCTTGCTATCCCGTCGATGCGAGAGCTACATCCTCCTCCTCCTCCTTCTTGACTCAGGATCCCTTGCCGCTAATCCCTGTCTTTGTCATCCTCTTGAGCTCTTCTTTTCGAAGAGCTTCCCACATCTCCTCCAAACTGGGGAGAGTCGCTCTTCCCAAGATACTTTGGACAAAAGTCTCCTAGTCCTCGATGACTACATTTAGCGCAATCCTAACTGTGAACTCAGGATCTGGTGTAGACCCTGCGGAAGTTAACTGGTCGCGAATCCCTTGCAACCTAAGAAGGAAGGGATCAATCTCTTCTCTCTTCTACATCTGGTATTGTCTCAACTAATTTATAATAGCATCTTCCGTTGGACGGAACAACCTTGATACAAGGTTTTCAGCTCCTCCCACATCTCCCTTCCTCTATTCTTCTCAACAATGTTTGGTACTACGTGATCTTTGACCTCGTCTAGGATCATGCACTTGGACTTAGCCTAGGCCTCCTCGTACTTCTTCAACAGATCAATGTCCACCAGCTCAGCAACTACCTTCAAGGCATAGTCCTTGATGTGATGTTTGTCTAGGATTTCAAGGATCCTGGCCTTCCAGATGAGAAAATTGGATGCTCCATCCAATCTGTCTTGATCCCTCAACCCATTCATTGCCATCTCTGCTCAAAAATAGGACTAGTTCTCTTCCACCTAGACACTATTCTGTATCGATAGAAACAACATCCCACCAGCTCCTCAAATCACAATCTCCCCACAGCTCCCCAAGCCCTGACAACTGAAGAAACTGAGCCTATCAGGCTTTAGGCAATCCCGACAAAGGCTGAATCTGCTCCTCCAGACAACTGCGTCAATCCTACCTGGCTGAGCAGGATTACGTGGCTCTTCGTGAGCCTCCTCTGCCTCTCTCTGCCTCTGTGCTGGCCCTTGCCTTGGCTCTAAATGATGACACAGGCTTTGTGTCACTTCTTCTCTTGCTGCTTCTGCTCTGGAACAACACTGTCTCTCGAGACAACTGCTTCTGCAAATTTCAGATTTTTGTTGGTGTCTTTAGTCCTCCTTGATCTGCAATAGCTATGATACCATGTGCAATTTCTAAGTTTGACACATTAAAAATACCTATTGCATTATCTGGTTTATTATCTCCTACTTATTCTTTCCATTAACACATTATTTCTTAATATACATACCGAAATAAACAAAAATTCAACCTTCAGACATATACAAATCAATAACTTAAATAGCCAAGACAACACAAGGGACACCGTTATTTTTGGACAATCGTCCCCAGAAAAACCCAATGCGGGAAAATCGGTGCAACAGATATGTGGGTTTTATTATTATGCAGTTTTCTAAATACAACTAGGGTGCCAAAAATGGCTCACCCTTCAGAGACTTTCCTTAGTAGAAGTACCATGCTCCAGAGATAGATATTCTGCTAATTCAGCAACCGGATGATTGGCCCTACAGTGACTTCGATTGTTCCTTAGTTGGGCATTGAAATTTGCTCCAAGCTAACTTATGGAACTCTGTCACCCTCTACGGCTTCACGTCTGCCTCTCAGCTCTGAGTCTGCCCCATGAAAATACCACATCGCAGTTCTTTCTTCCTAGCGTCAGCTCTAATAGTCTTTGTGTCTTCCTGCGTCAGCTTATCAACCTCTTGCATCCTCAGCACTGGCCCTCCAAGCCTCAGCGTCAGCTCTGGCTATCTCTACGTCAACCCAGGCTGCCTCTGTGCTGTCCCTCCAGCACTATCTCTACCTCTTTGCTCTGTATTCTCGGCCTTCTATCGAATTTCCCCTCACTACAACAGATCACTAACTTGTTTTCTCAGCAAACCCTGCCCCAGAAAACTGAATTGATTGATCAACTTGGTGCGTCTCCAACTGACCCTCAAGTGTCCTCTTATACTTTTCCTGTTGAGGATTCAACGACTAAGATTAAGTCCCTAATCAACATCTAATATTAGATTTGGCTTGATCCTCGTTCTTTAGAACTTTCTCACCCATATTATATTAATACACATTAATATTTTAATTTTCCTAAGTTTAGACCTAGGAACCCCATTAAAAATATTAATTATTTTAATATCTCTCCATCTGGGTAGAATTTCCCCAAACGATTTTTGGGTCTTGGAGATATCATGTGCCATAGCCTCTCCACCAATTTTCATGGCTAGAGCACATTCAATGATACAAAAAAAAACACTTATGTGCTGTTTTGGGTGACAGTCAGTCGAGTCAATTCCAGGATTGCGTAGCGCAGACTACCTGGGATGTAGCCTCAAGCTCCGGGCAATTTTAGGAAAAAGTACATGTTCATTAAGGGTTGAAACTGTGCAATGCATCTCAACAGAGTTCCGAATGTTGGGGTTGGTTTGGTCGACATAGCTTGAGAAAAATGACTAAGTGTGTGAACAAGTGACTTCATACATGCATGACCTTGCAAACACACACTCAACATGACTTGACGACAAGATGCCTCGAATCATCAAGATAGTATACACTTAGTGTGACTGATTGACGGTGTGAGAAACGAGCATGAAACTTGTGATAGATCATTGAACGATCACGACGACACTTGCGCGACACTGCATACAACTTCGTGTGTGAGTGCGACATATGTTTACATAGCGAATACAACTTGTGCACATGAAGACGGACCTTATGCATAGCCAAAACATCGCTGCAAGCATGACATTGTGACCAACATGAAAAATGATGTCCGATGAATGGTCAATCGAGGAAGGTGCAAAGATTTAACACAGGCTCACGGGATGCCCGAGTGCTTGCAAACATCAAGGGAAAATCCAAGGAAGGCTCCGAAATTATATGCAGGCCAAAATTTTGGAGGGTGTTGCAGCCACTACAACAGATCCAAAACCTTTCGATAATCCAAAGCTCAACTGAGAAAGAATCCCATCATACGATGTCTATCCATAAATGGTAAGGAAAGGTTGAAACCATTGCCAAAACCCAACAAAATACATTCCATCTACAATAAATAAACCAAGATACACACATGCATATGCCATGCATGCCAATACTAGCTAGGAAACCATACGCGCTATTGAAAATGCAGCAAGAAAAGTCTCAATTTTGATTTTTGGCTTAATTAAAATTGAGGAAATTTGAAATTCCATATCAGCTAAAAACTTGGAGAAGTTAACTGAGGTGACATAACACTTGTCACTTATTTAAGAACACTCAATTAGAGTTGATGAGTTGAGGTTCAGTTTAATTGTGTTGATTCCTAAAAAATAGGAGTCTAGCTCAGTTGATTGGAGTTAGGGGCATGAAGTTCAATTGTGTGCACTAGGTTCCTAAATTTTAGGAGCCTAGGTTGAGTTAATTTCAGTTGTAGCAATTTAATTAAGTTAAATTGAGTTATGGTCAGTTAAACTAGTTCTAACTATTGGAGGAAGTAGTGGAAGGTCAAGTAGTGGGGTGTGACTTCAATGATCATCCATATAACTAATCAATCAACCTAAATTAACTCATGCATGCTGAGAATTCAAGTTACCCACTTGAGATTTGAGTTCAAGGGCAATTTACTATAAGTTGTAGAATTTTCCAAGTTGTACAGGTGGTGCATGCAGTCAAAGAAGGGCCTAAAGGAATTGCAAAATTGTCAATGGGTAATTTCCCTAATTAATAGGAGGCTAATTCCTCATCAAACAATGCAAGGAAATAAGAGCTTGGCAGGTTGAGAAATTCCCTAAGTATTGACTTGAGTCAATCTGTGAGGCAATGAGATAGACTATACTAGTGCAGAGGTTGCTCAGGCTTGAGCAAGAATTGTATTTATTCTCTATTTTCTAATTAATTCAATACATATAGTAAGGGTTTTTGAGCAGTTGCTTTCCCCTAGATAAATATTTGAGCATATGTCATTAAATCTTGTCTCATGTTTATGTTGTGATTTCTCAATCGATTAAATTTATTTCCACTGATGAGTAGAGTAGATTCAAGTATTTTGTTTTAGTAAATTGCATTAGCAATTTTGAATCTACAAGGAATTTCTACACATGCAACCTATTACCTGTAAGTATTCCTGCTGAAGCCCAACATTTCCTTGCTTGATCCTTGCTTCCTTTGCCTTCCTTATCCTTCCTTTGCTTTCCTTGTCCTTCCTTTGGTTGGTTGATTTCCTTCTCCTCTCTAAGACTAACTCCAAAATTGAACTGACAAAAAAGCTCAGCTGATGCTATAATGTCTTTTTATTGTTGATGCCTCTAATTTATTCATTTTCCCATTAGTTTCCTTCAATTTCCTCACATGCAACCTGTGACCTTTCACCTCCCTTTTCTCCTAATTTCCATTATTTTCATAAATAAAATACCAATAATGCCTTTTTTCCTTTTTAAATCCTTTGCCATTGACTTTTCCAATTTCCTTTAGCCATAATAAACGAAATGAATGCCCACACTAGGATGTCTTTCCCAACATTCAGCTTGGAATACATGTCCCATGAACTTGGTCTTATTCTGCCTTTATTAACTTTATTACATGAAATTTTAACCCGAGGCTGTAAGAAACCCATCCCCCTTAGGGGAATACCATCCTTGATGTTCTATGACACCTACAACTAGCAAGACTGTTGAAAAATAAAACATTCTACTCATGGAGCTTTATAAATTAGCTAGTGGTAGTATTTACAATGAACAAATTGCTGAAAACATGACAATCATACCGTGTAATGGATCTTTATAACATAGCTCATTATGATATTTACATTAAAAAACACATATACTTATTCACATTTGCTTCAACCAGAAAATAACCATATTTTTCATGGAGCTTTATAAATCCAGTTCAATACTGTATTTAAAATAATATACACATATACACATATGCACATTTGCTCAACCAAAAAATAAAAGGAAATGATTCCCGCATCAACAACAAGGGAATCTAAAAGCTCACACCTCCACCCTAAAGTAGTTCTAGGGTTTTCCTCTTTCCCAGGAAGTCCAAAATTCATTGTCAAAATCAAATCTGCATCCATTGTCCAACGCCACAATCCTACACCACTTGTCTTCTCAGTGAATAGTCACCGACTCATTGTTTCATGGCACACTCCTAATGTGCATGTGATTCCATATAGCAATGTTAATGACCAAAACAAATCCATTCCCTGAACCTCCTTTCTCTGCTACACAACCCCTCGGGAAATCCAGTCACCCCCTTCCATGCAATCACTCACCTTCCAAGTTCCCCAACATCCCTTTCCTGGGATCCACCCCTTGGCAAGGTTTCCTCGCATCAAAAGGTCAAAAAACCAAGGCATATCCCTGCCTCAAAACCGTCATACCAGTCATAGCATGCTCATGGAAATCAATGGACATTATCGGGTATCTGTTTCCCACAATGGCCCTTCTCTTGAATGCTTTACCAACATACTGCTTCCTTTTCCAATTCCTATTGTCGCTGTTGCTAATTCTTGTAGTTAGTTTCAACCACCCAACCTAGGCATTTCCATGCCTTCATGTAACAAGCACATAATTTCCATTAGACTAAAAGGAATTTAAATAAATTTAAATCATACTTCATTGGTGGCCCGTCAATAAGGTACACTTGAAATTTTGTTTACTTCCTATCACAACAAGTGAAGCTATCTCTTTGACCAAATCATCATGTATAAACATATAAACATATAAACATATCATATCCGATTAGGTCAAACACAACCATCATAATCAAAAGCATATATCACATGTAACCATCATAAATCAAAGTCATAGATGACATGCCTTATCAAAAACTAAACTAAAATACTGATACTTATCTTTCAACGATTCTTTGCTTTTGCCTTTGTTATTTATCCTTTTCATACACATACTGAATTGGAACCGACAAGCATCCAATGCCTTCTCTTTAAGCAACAAGGGAATTCAGAGACTAAACTGCGTCCTCCCTCAATATCAACAACAAGGGTATCTTGAGACTAAACCACTTCAACCCTCAAAATCAACAACAAGGGCATCCAGAGACTAAACAACCTCAACCCTCAATAGAAACAACAAGGGCTAGAAAATACCATACATGTTCGTCTCATCGCATTGTACAAAACATACACATATAGAGTGTAAAACTACACACATACACCAACACCTAGTGTACAATACAACACATACACCTACACCCGGTGTACAACATGACACATACACCTACACTTGGTGTGCAACAGAACACATACAACTACACCCTGTGTACAACACAACACATACACCTACACCTAGTGTACAATGCTACACATAAACGTAAATCTGGTGTACAACACAACACATACACCTACACCCGGTGTACAACACAACATATACACCTACACCCGGTGTACAACACGATACATATACATACACACCGTACAATACCACGAATACACCTATTGTGGTACAATGACTACACAATACCCATAAAACTGTACCAAATATACACAACACAACATGTATGATGTGTGCACAATGCCATGTGTACACAACGCCACCTACACAACATGTACACAATACCCAATGTACACAACACCACATGCACACAAAACCATATGTGCAATCATGCACAACAACACCATATGTACACAACACTGCATAAACAACATGTACACAACACCATATATACACAACAATTCATGTATACAACATCCCAGGTACAACATGTACAATATGTACAACATATACACATAGTAGCACTACACATCCAGATACCACACTGTCTCTACCAGACAACCTTTCTTCTATTGTCTTATCCGTGCTTGTCCCAACATGCCGCAAAGCACATTGCTTTCATTCCACTGATGTATCCCTCAACATAGCCTGTCCATAACATAGACATAGCATAATCACATAACATCAAATCATAACCACATGATACTAACCTCGTAGATTTTTTAGGACTACTCTTCCCACTTGATTCCCCATAAGACCAAGAATCTCTTCATGCCATTCACCTGCATAAGTAATCATTCCTCCACAAGAATGATCCTTGACAACCCTCTCAGACAAAGACACAGATACATGCATACATACATATATATAAACATTAGCATAAAACAATCATGATCCATGATGACTCTGTTAGACATGGCATACATACATACATACATACATGTATACATATATAGACATCATCACAATCATGACTGTCCTACCATTGTCCATTTACCCCAATGGACCCAACCAATCCAACTGATTGTCATACTCTTACCTTCAACTACCCTTATACATGCATCGGGCTTCATCTGGATCTTACATTAGCTATTGAACTTCATTCAACTCTCCCTAATATCCACTAAATTCCCTCTTTCCCAACCAAATCCCAAGGCCCTCAAAACATAAAAGGAAAGAACAAGAAATCCATCAAGAAGAAAACCATGGAAACCAATAGGAATACAACATCACAAACAAAGTGGCACGGCCGTGCACCAAACGCAATAAAACTCGTAATCAAGCTCAAAAAAATCACAAAATACTGAAGGCACACAACTAGCAACAAACACCATGACTCAATCCCAATGGGTTCCCAATGCTTCCAAAGGAAACCTCAACCCGAGCCTTCTTCAAGATTCCATGACAATCTCTTTGCCATGAAAACTGTTAGTGCATAAATAAATATAACAATATGTTGATTACTGTACCTTGTTGTGCCAAGCACGTTGCCTTGAAATTGGACACATCCATGCCATCTCTCAAGGGACTCGAATCTTGTGATGAATCTAACAACAACTAGAAACTAGCTAATATATCTATCAAATACATGTTCATGAATATAACACATATCCACATAATGCTAGACAAAAATCAAGGTTAAGAAGAATTCATGTATGCCAAGCACTCATTCATTTGGAACTGTGGTTTCCAAACATAGCGAAAGGAATTCTCATCCAATTCCTTTCTTTTACCTTTTACCTTGCTGGAATTGAGTCTTATTATATGCTATCACATCACCCACTTGTTAGTTATATAGACAAATCAACTGTTACCTTGTCATGCTAATTCCAAGCATGTTGCCCTGCAATTGTTCACACATGTCAGACACATGTTCCAAAAATAAAGACATCATTTCTATTAATTTGAAATCAACCTTTACCAAGACTAGTAACCATGTTATGATCAACTACTGGTCATTAATAATAATATTACAACTAACACCCACTTACACTCAAGTATATATAAGCTTTCTCGATCCATAATGTGTTTGTACAATCATCTTAAAACAATATCAATCCTTCATGCAATCTTATAGACACATACTCATATCATGTAATTAATCAAACATCCAAGCAACTTGTAAACATAACATGCTAGATAAACCAAATTGACAACATAATCAAATTCACACCTCAATGTATCTCAGGGGAGGCTATCACATCTGCACGTCTGTCCAGATTAGTAGGACACATTATCGCAATTTATTGACTCATGCCTAAATATCATAACCCTAACCATTTGCATAGTCCAATACAAATTAGCATGATACATATAACATCAATATCTTATCAAAAATTACCATAATCATCATGCATATGACTATAATGCATATAACAACAAGTTGCTACCATTCATGACTATTCGACGCATGTTCATATGACTGCACTGATCAACTAACTTCTATCATGCATGTAACAAAAACATCAATAGAATGATAGACATGTATATAGCCATAATATATACAAGAACCATTAACCAAAATACCTGCATTCCCAACATAAAAACTTATATGAGGATATGCTCTTATCCAGAGATCTAGTGCTGCAACCTTGCTTCAATGATCTATATCTCCTACTCTATCTTGGCAAAAATTTCAGCCTTATAACATATCAATAGCATCATAATGACATATATTACATCCAACAACCTTAACCATATCAATGCATGCGTAACAACATGCATCTATCCCATCCAGTCCAAGTGTCGAACCATGCTCTAATACCACTCTATAACTGCCTCCTCCCATATTTACCCACTTTCATTGGTTTTCCCGGGGTAAACATGAGTTGATAGTCACTATGATAAGACTCAACCTCCTATGTGACCTTAAGGAAATGGAGTCGAGAACTTAAGACTTTATTGACCTTCCTCAGGTGCTACAAGACCTCCCAGAGTTACCCAACCCCTCCAGGTGTCCAAATCCTGAGTTGACTATCTTTTTCACTGACTTAGAGCCTTAGTCACTCCCTTTTCAAGGCATGCAAGTGAATGTAGCCCTCCAGTCACACTGATAAACCTACCTCCATGCGACTGTAGATATTTTTAGTCAGTTCTATGTCAGCCACCCTGAATTCTGAGCCACTTTTTCAGGGCTAGGACTAAGGCCTCTGCCCAAAACTCAATGAAACTTCCTGAAATGATAAATGAAACATAAAAAAATCTTATGAACCCAAACTTGAACCAAGACTTGACCTGACCTCTCCCAAATAGGATTGGCATTTCGTCAAACACATGGTGAACATGCAACCAAAAGTTTATAAAAGCAAATATGAACATAATGATTTGAAAACTTATCTAAGAATAAACAAGAATGAATAATGCCTTCTCACAACAACTGTCGTAATACCAATTAGGTCTTGCATTCATTATCCAAACATTCATTAATAGAAATGTGTTAAGAGCCATACTTAGAACTGTCAATCAACCATGCTTGTAACCAACATATAACCAGATAAATAATAATGATAGAAAAACCATAGATTGGGCTGAACCAAATATTTCTGTCACGCGGGATTAGTCGATCTTGCGGACAAGACAGACCTTCCTAGAATCTAATGAAGACCTAATGACAAACAAACCAACCAGACACTATCTTTCTCTAAATGCGCTTTATAAATAATGGGAAACAAATGTGTTTAAGGGCCTACCTCATGTCCAACGCAAGTTCGGAGATGCCTTCGCTCCTTTGATCCAAGTAAGCTCCTTTGTCGCAAACCTGCAAGCACAAACAAGGCAAACAATTAAATAGCACCTGAATATCCAATATTATAAAAAATATTTAACATGAAAGTCAAGGAGTCCATGAAACAAATAGCATAAGATACTTGTTGAGAAAAATGAGCTTGATTGTATTAATTCAAAAGAAAAGAACCTTACAACCTTTGCCTTGACGTTATACAATCTCCTTCCAGGGTCCAACAAGAAGTCTCCTCTACTTTGAAAAGCTTCACTCACTCCCTAATAGGGCCAAAAAGGTATGTGATCTCTCCTCTTAAGCTCAAATAGGAAGTCTTGATTTCACTAGCATTTACCCTCAAAAGTTCAGCTTCTAACCTCCCTGGCCACTGACCCAATGCCTAAATTTATAGTGCAATGGAGATCAGTTACCAGCTCCTCCTTTAAAGGGATAGAGTCCTCCTTCAAAGGGATAGCTCCTCTCAACAAGGGATTATTTCCTCCTATGATGGGATGCATGAACCACTTGGAGCGAACAATCCACATAACAAATGCTTCTAGAAAACTCTAGAATTAACCCAAGATGAGTTTTTTAAGATAAAGATTGTGCCTTTTTGACTTTTACAGGGTACGCACCTTCCCCTTTACATACAGAGCGTATAAGTACGCAGATACCTTGAACAAAAGGTGCGGGCCGGCAGGCAAAAGTAAGAGAAAGTGCGGAACCAGAGTTACATTGCCTTTTTGATGTCTTTCTCTCATTTTTCAAGCTTGTTTTGAAGAGCTGAGGTTTAAGACTTGCTTAGGAAGCTGGTATAGGTGATGATAGGCCTACACCGACTGCAAAATAATTCAAGGTGACGATTTTGTGTAAACAGATTGCCCCCTAAATGCAAAGTCTCTGTAGTATAATGAGGAATTTTTCATTTATTCATATAGGAAGAGTGAAGTCTTTTTCATTTCGAGGATCATCTTGCGGAGAGCCCGGTTGGAACCTGTAAAAACATTCAATGCAAAATATATATATGAGATCATATCACCGCTGAGGTAGGCATTCCCATACTCAGATAACAACTGACTAAGAGACTGAAAACTGACTAGAAGACTAACTACTGCTCTGATATAGGAATGATCTCGCAACACATCATAAGTACAGACACATGTGGACACAGTATGGACGTAGCCATCTGTTTATTAATAGTCCATAATATAATGAATACAAAATTCCTCGCAACCTGTATGGTGGAAACTAGATCCAGGGTTTTCATTTCTACGTCCCGAAATAGTACGATTCTATCCATGTGATTGAATGTGTCGAAGTCGAACATGGTAGAAACCGCTTGATTACCAGTCAATGATGTAAATGTTAACAAGCGTGAGAGAAAACCACCATATGACAAATGGCTCTCAAAGTACTCAACACAATCCATGAAATGTGATAAGATGTGTTGATGTCGAACATGTCACAGAATCCTTTGATCGAAAGTCGATGATGTAAAATGTTGTCAAAGGTGAGAAACCTGCCATTGAGGCATGCAGATCTCAAGGTACTGACGATTCCTAGATCATCTTTCTAGATAATGAGTCGGAGTTGATAGAAAGCGATCCGTCATGAGCAAGCTCACGACACAAAATCATAGATCAAGTTGAAGAAATTTAGTTGCAAGGACTGACTCAGGGATGGTCAAGATGGATGACAGGCATTTTGCAGATGAATGGCTTATTTGCACTAAGCTCTTGAACACATAACGACACGACAGATGGTTTGGTGATGATTGACCCAAAGTTAATACCCAGAAACTGGTTGAAGACTTTCAATATGGTTTGATCA
>APFE030825416.1:96718-123792 GCA_000404065.3 Pinus taeda | reverse complement strand
TCCAGCAGGAGTCTCCTCTACTTTGACAAGCCTCACTCACTTCCCAAATGACATGAAAGGTATGTGATCTCTCCTCTCACGAGCTCAAAAAGGAAGTCTAATTTCCAGTAGCATTTACCCTCAAGAATCTTTAGATTTCAACCTCTCCTACAACCAGCCCAATGTCTGAATTTATAGTGAAAATGGAGGAAGTTGCAGGTCCACCATTGAAGGGATAAGTTCCTCCTTCAATGGGATAAGCACATCATATCATGGAGTTAGCTCCCTTAGTTATGGAATGGATGAACCAAGGTGGAGCAGACTTGCCAGCGTAATATTTCTTCTAAAAGCGTCCAGAAGTGACCCAAGGTAAGTTTTTAAGAGCGAACTCACGCCTTTTTAACTTTTACAGGGGTTCGCACCCATCACTTAACAAACAGAGTGGTCAGGTGTGCAGGGGACATGAACAATGGGTGCGGTACCACAGGTAATGCTAAGAGAAAGTGCGAAACCAGAGTTTTAACTATTTTTAAGGACTTTCTCTCATTTTCAAAGCTTGATATGCAGAGCTGAGGTTTAATACTTGCAAAGGAGGTATATATGAGTGTTGATAGACTCATATTGATTACAGAAAGTCATGGTGACAATTTTTCATGTAACAGATTGCCCCCTAAAGTGCGAAGTCTGTAATAGATGAGGAAGGTTTTTGGTCATCTAAAGAAGAGTGAAGTACTTTTATGTTTTCAAGGATCTTCCTGTGGATACCCCGGTTGGAACTGTAAAAACATTCAATGCTATATATATATATATATATATATATATATATATATATATATATTTATATATATATATATAGATATATATATATATATATATATATATATGTGATCATATCTTCGCTGAGGTAGGCATTCCCATACTCAGATCAAAACTGACTAGAAACTATCTAAACTGCTCTGATACAGAAATGATTTTGTAATACATCACAAGTATAGACATATGTAGACACAGTATGGGCACAACCATCTATTTATGAATAGTACACTGTATAATGAATAAAAAAATTCCTCGCATCTTGGATGTTGGAAACTAGATCTAGGGTCTTCGTTTTTGCTTCTTGAACTAGTACGATTCAATCCATGTGAATGAATGTGTCAAAGTCGAACATGGTAGAAACCACTTGATTACCAGTCAATGATGTAAACTGTTAACACGTGTGAGAGGAACCACCAGTAATATCAATGGCCCTCAAAGTACTCAGTACAATCCATGAAATGTGAATGAATGCGTCGATATTGAACACGTCACAGAATCCTTTGATCGAAGGTCAATGATGCAACTTGTCGTCAAAGGTGAGAAACCTACCATTGAGGCATGCAGATTCCAAGGTATTGACGATTTCTAGATCATCTTTCTAGATAATGAGTTGGAGTCGATAGAAAGCAATCCGTTGCAGGCAAGCCCACAACACGAAATCATAGATCAAGTTTGAAGAAATATATTTGGCAAGGACTAACTCAGGTATGGTCAAGATAGATGACAGATATTTCACAAATGAATGGTTTATTTGAACTGACCTCTTGTACACATAACGACACTGCAGATGGTTTGGTTACAATTGACCCAAAGCTAATACCCAGAAACCGGCTGAAGACTTTCAATATGGTTTAATTAACTGTTAGGTAAAGGATTTCCCAACCCAGGTGAATGAAAAGTTTCGTGTTCAAGAGTGGTTGACTGCTTTTCAAAAGAAAAAGTATAACATTCAGGTTCATTTTTCTCTCTTTTCGCCACCATTTCTGGCAAGTACCTCTTTATTTTTGACAAGCTTGAGGAGGATAACATTTGCTTGGTTATAAGCTCATCCTTCGGATGACTCCAACTTAGTTTAGGATTTGAACCCTAAGAAGGAGTGGTCTGTTCCTATTTGTAATTGAATAGGTCCTTTACTGTTAAATTTTAACGAGTCCAGTATAGGAGAAACTTAGCCTTTTTCAATTTTAGGGAGTCAGAAGAAAAACTTAAGAAAACTCCATGGTTGTCCTTTTTCGTAAATTTGTGTCTCCCAAGCCCGAAAAAGTATAAAATAATACTTGAGAGAACCGCTTGACCATTACGATCAAGGAGTACTTTTCATAATTAGTGCCTTCAATCTGAAAAAGTAAAAAAGCGATCGAAAACACGTCATTTTATTACCAATATCGAACTCGAAATGACAAAAGTCCGACAATATTTTCATGTTTATACGGTCAGAAAAGAGCTGTAATTGGACCATCTTTTAATTCCATTTTAACGAGTTTAAAACGAAAAACTCGGCAATATTTTCATATTTTACGAGTCAGAAAAGGGCTTAAAGAGGACTCTTCCTAGAGGAACGAGTGGTATAAAGGGTAGCAATTGGTTCTGACAATGGTGGAACTGCTCAAAACATGTAATGGTCAAGAGGCTGGCTAACAAAACCACTCATAACTGTGGTCCTTCAGGAAAGGAAAAACAACCAAGTGAAAGCATATAATCGGCCAAAGAGATGGTGGTGATGGAATGAAAAAAACCAAGGTTCATCTAGCAGAATTTAACGGATACAAAAGGCAATCACGAGATGTAAAATGGATATGAGTTCATTTTTACACAAGCTTGAACTAAAGAGAACTTTGCTTGGATTCAGTTTCATGTTTATACAAGCTTGAAACGAAAAACTATGCTTGTTATAAGTTTGCATGCCCTCAGCAAAATGATACAAAGTGAGGTACATGCCCCCCAAGCTTCATTGCATTCAACCAAGTGGATGAAATGAAGGTTTACTTTCAAGAGGTGACTCGAAAAGGGAGTTGTTTCATTTTTGAATAGGTTGACACAAGAAAAGAACTATCCTCAAAATCCTTGTTTCATGTTTGAAACGAGCTTGACACAAGACAAGGAACTATGCTCTAAAATCCTTGATTCATTTGTTAACAAGCTTGACTCAAGACAAGGAACTATGCTCCAAAATCCTTGATTCATTTTTTAACGAGCTTGACTCAAGACAAGGAACTATGCTCTAAAATCCTTGATTCATTTTTTAACGAGGTTGAGACAAGAAGAAACTATCCTCGTGACCTAATTTCTACTCTCTACAATCTACCTACATAACCTACCCTTGTTTCTTTTTTTAATGAGCTTGACACAAGACAATGAACTATGCTCAAGACTCCTTGTTTCATTTTTTAACAAGCTTGACACAAGACAAGGAACTATGCTCAAGAATCCTTGTTTCATTTTTTTTAACGAGCTTGACACAAGACAAGGAACTATGCTCCAGACTCCTGGTTTCATTTTTTAACGAGGTTGAGACAAGAAGAAACTATCCTCGTGACCTAACTACCTATATAACCTACTGATTCATTTTTTTTTTAAATGAGGTTGACACAGGAAAAGAACTGTCCTCATGCCTAATTCATTTTTTAATGAGGTCGACTCAGTAACAGGAACTTTCCTTGAAACTCCTTGTTTCATTTTTTAACAAGGTTGAGACAGGAAGAAACTATCCTCGAAACCTACTCTCTACAATATACCTATATAACCTATCCTTGTTTCATTTTTTAACGAGCTTGACACAAGACAAGGAACTATGCTCAAGACTCCTTGTTTCATTTTTTTAACAAGGTTGAGACAGGAACAAACTATCCTCATGTCTACTGATTATGGCTTCCAACTGGAAGAAAGACATGTCAATGGACACACCTTGATCATGGCTTCCAAGAGGTCTTCATCAAAAGGAAGAATATTTCTCTGGAAGGAACACATGTAAAGGGACTCAAGAGGGATAAGAACACTGCATTTAAGAAATCCCATAGAGTTTTCCATGTCAATTACCGGATCTAAATCAAATGAATATGAGCAAACAATGAGAGGCTCACTTACATCGGTAACTGAAAACATGGGACCAGTTGACACATAATTAACCCGTGGCGGGGTAGATACCACTTTAGAATCAGGAAAATTTAGGGGTGTCATATTATTGGTAGTTGAAACAAGACTAGGGAACGAAAGTTGGTCTATAGTCACAATATTTCCATTGTGAGGGAAAGACATCACGCGAAAGAGTGTCGATACGACAGCTTTCATTGCATAAACATAGTCGCGCCCAAGGAGTAAATTGAAATCCAAGGGACCTCGAACTACCATAAGATCAATATAGATAGTTTTACCTTCCAAGGTGATAGAAAACTTAGGAAGGATCCCTAAAGGTTCACTAATGGTTTTGTTAAAAGATTTCAGATTCTGTGTAATAGGCACAAGCTTAGGGGAACCCAAAGCTTTCCAAGCAGTTGAGGATAAAATACTAACAGAAGCACCTTCATCTACCTGCGTGTGGTGTATGTCCCTACTACTAGCCTTGACAATGATTTGGAAAGGGATGGAGGAAGGAAGAAGAGGTTCTGTCAGTCTATTCCAATCAAAGGAAAAGACCTCAGTACTTGGAGGGGGTTCTGTAGAAACAAGTGAAATGCCCCCCGATGTAGAAGAATCTGATGTAACAAGAAGAACCTGAGCGGTATGAAGTTCACTCTCTAAAGGGAGAGTGGGATCGATCGACTGCGAAATTGAATCGACCACTTGATCAACTAATGGATCATCAACATGAGTGATATGAGTTTCACTCTCCAATGGAAGAGTGGGATCGACTGTACTTGAAATTAAATCAATCACTCCGTCAGTTGACGGTAGGTTGGGAGAAATTTTACAGTAACCAGTGGGAAATTCTTGCTGTGGAACAGTAAGGTTTTCCAGAAATTTTGAGGTTTCATCCATGTGAGGGCAAATGTGAGTTTGATGACTCCCTTTGCATAACAAGGAAACCTAACTTTACCCTTTTTCCCAAGAACCTGACTATCATTGGTTGATGGACCAATGGAAAGTTGATGAGATTTTTCTGACCATACTTCCAAAACCTTTGGAATACCAGGACAATTGATAAGGAAGTGGTCACCCTTACAAACCCTGCAAGGGTATTTCGGTTTACGATGCATGTTGGAGGTTTCCTCAACACAACTAACACTTACAGCCATGGTTGGTTGGTTGACTTCTTTCTTATCTTGCTTCTTCTTCTTCTTCTTCTTCCCTTTCTTCTTCTTCTTAGCTACCTGGTTACTAGCGTCAAGGTTTTTACCAAGCGAAGAGGAAGAAATGGAGGAAGAAATATTAGGCGAAGAAGGTAAAGGGTCAACAGAAGGTTGGTGATGTTGAGATGGTGAACTCTGTTGAGGTGAGGCATTCGGTTGAGGTGGAACAGTTGGAGTATTTGGGGCCAACGAAGTTGAAAATAACCATATTGGTAAACCTATTGTAAGTCCAGGTAATGACAAAGTAGCCATATAAGGAGGATCAACATTTCCAAAACAAGGAAAAGTACTAGGATTTTCGTTAAGAGGGGTTCCTTGGTTGGTAAATTCTGGAACAGTTGCCATTATATTAAACTTCAGTGAATTTTATTTAACAATTTAAAACTAAAATTAACAATTCACAATTCACACCTAACAATTAAAATTCACAATTCACACCTATGGTCTCTAAAAGTAAAAACAAACAAATTAACATGCACTATCAAATCTAGGAGTCAAACCACACACAAACAATAACTTTCCGTACCGAAAACACTAGTTGGTGATGAAATTCAACGTCGCAGAGTTAAATACAGAAATGATGGTTGGAACAGTTACCTCGACAACCTGCTTAATGAAACAGACTAGCACAAGTTTCTCCACAAAACCGTCTCGAGCGAAGATAACCCCCCAGAGAGTCCAAGTGAGTCTAGTCGACATGTGTTCCAGGTACAGTGGGATCTTCTCTCCACCGTCACCTTAGGAAAGAATCCTATAGATTATGGCCACTAAGGTTACCAACGGAAACAAAATATACTTGGGGGAATAGTCTATAATCCAATACGCACGCAAGGGCAGAGTAACAAAGCTTAATCCCCTTGAAAGCCCCTTGACATAATCCAAGGTTTACCAACAAGTGACCCCAGGCTCCTCGAAAATGGTCAATCCGAGGTTTACCGTTTTTAATACGTGAATATCTTCTATTGTTCCCAATGAGGAAGGATTGATTACCTCACTGGTTCAGATACGATCTCGTGCTTCTCCTTTAAGAGGAGCTTTCCCAGAGCATAGATGCAACAATTGGATTTCTCCTACCGCAAGATAAAGCTACTTGTTTCTTTTACTATCTTGGAGAGTTAACTAAGACCTATTCCAACATGCTAGCCTAGGCTAGATTGGTGGAAAGAGCCCTAAAAATGTAAAAATTACTAGATGAATTTTAATTAAGCGTTGTGTTATTTAGGTTGTTATTACTCAAAAGGGTAAATGGATATGAAACCAATGGTGTTATGACCCGACCCAAAACTGAATGCAATCGAATATGATAATGTAATCTTTTCAATTCGATGAATCCTAACTAAAGTAAGGAGAGAGTTTCCATTCACTTCCAACAATGCAAAAAATCGATCACTAAGAGAAAATATAACAAATTCTCTAATGCACTAATTTCGTCAAGAAAAATTAATGCAAATAAAATCCAAAACAGATTTTTATTTTTATTTTTGTGTGTTTAAAACAAACATAAAAATATGTAAATTCAAACCAAAGAAAACTGATCTAAATCTATGATTGATTTTTCAGAATGTAAACTATGCAATTGTAATCTATGCACAATTCAATTGAAAAGTATGGAAATGTAATCTATGCACATTTTTCATTCATATTCTGAAAATGAGAATTTTAGCTATGCAAATGTGATCTATGCAAGAGAATTCTCAAACACAAGATGATTCTAATGTAATCTAAGAGCCAATCAAGTGAAAGTCAAGAAAATTGGGTGAGAGTTCCAAAGATCAAAAAATAAAAACACTCAAAGGAGATTAACACTCAAAGGCGATTAACACTCATACACATTTTTCATTCATATTCTGAAAATGAGAATTTTAACTATGCAAATGTGATCTATGCAAGAGAATTCTCAAACACAAGATGATTCTAATGTAATCTAAGAGCCAATCAAGTGCAAGTCAAGAAAATTGGGTGAGAGTTCCAAAGATCAAAAAATAAAAACACCCAAAGGTGATTAACACTCATACTATGCAAAGGGGAAATTTTTTTGCAAAAACAAAAGCAAAAAGATGCAAAATTGTGAAAAGACTGAGACAAACCTCCAAGTAATGACCAAAGGAAATCAAATTAAGAATTTCTCAAAAAAGAGACTCAAAACACCCAATTAACTTAATGAAGATTGATGAGAGGAAGAATTTGCTGAAAGAAACTCATAAACAAGGCTTTTTGACAGGATATATGCAGATCTAGGCAGAGACTAAAAGCTATAAAGTAATAAAAAGAACCTAAACCTAACTGTATGAAAAGATCTTAAGATTTTCAAAAATTTTGATAGGGTCTGCAGGCCTCCAGTGAAACCAGGTGCGGTACCGCTCCGTGCAGTAAAGTAACAGTGCGGACAGGTCCGCACTCTGACTCAAACAGAATGTGCGGTCCTTGTAAAAATTTCTAAAAAACAAAAAATCAATCTAGGACCTACAAACTACCCAATCCCAAACACTTCAAGCAAAAACCAGAAACCAAAAATCAAGTTTCTCAAATCAAAGATAAAGTAAAATTAAACAATCAAATCCTGTCCCAAGTGGAGTCGCCAATTTGTTGGCCGGATAAATCATTCTTGCGGACAAGACCGATCTCCCTAGTATCGAGATATCTAGCAACAAGCAGCACAAGAAAATCTACTTTTCTCTAAACATGTTTCAATTCATAAATGAAAACTAAGAGGTGTAATAGACCCTACCTCGGTCCAACGCTTGTTTGTGGCAGCTTTGTTTCAATAGCTTCAAGCAATTCCCTTTTAATAACCTGCATACACAAACAAACACACATCAAAGAACACCTACATAGATACTATAATAAAACATGTTCATTATGAAGATCAAGGAGCTCATAAAAAAAACCATTAGAGACAGTTCATTGAGAAAAACAAACTTGATTGTATTAACTTTATGAATAAAAGAACCTTACAACCTTTGCCTTGATGTTGCACAAGCTCTTGCTAGGGTCCAGTAGGAATCTCCTCTACTTTGACAAGCCTCACTCACTTCCCAAATGAAATCAAAGGTATGTGATCTCTCCTCTCACAAGCTCAAAAAGGAAGTCTAATTTCCAGCAGCATTTACCCTCAAGAATCTTCAGTTTTCAACCTCTCCTACAACTAGCCCAATGCCTGAATTTATAGTGCAAATGGAGGAAGTTGTAGGTCCACCATTGAAGGGATAAGTTCCTCCTTCAATGGGATAAGCACCTCATATCGTGGAGTTAGCTCTCTTAGTTATGGAATGGATGAACCAAGGTGGAGCGGACTTGCCAGCGTAATATTCCTTCTGGAAGCATCCAGAAGTGACCCAAGGTGAGTTTTTAAGAGCGAACTCACGCCTTTTTAACTTTTACAGGGGTTCGCACCCATCACTTAACAGACAGAGCGGTCAGGTGCACAGGGAACATGACCAATGGGTGCGGTACCACAGGTAATGCTAAGAGAAAGTACAAAACCAGAGTTTTAAATATTTTTAAGGACTTTCTCTCATTTTCAAAGCTTGATATGCAGAGTTGAGGTTTAATACTTGCAAAGGAGGTATGTATGAGTGTTGATAGACTCATATTGATTATAGAAAGTCATGGTGACAATTTTTCGTGTAACATGGTGCTCATAATTAATTATGGTTGTGGGTTGGAACAAATGCCCTAGAAGCCCTAGAACAACTTGGGTTGAGTTCCTAGTCCTGGAGCCTAGTTTGGGACAAATGCTTTGGAGCCCTTGGTGGGTTGAGTTACTAGTCCCTGGAGTCGGGTTGGAAAATTGCTCTAGAAGCCTTGGAAGGCTGTGGGCTGAGATACTAGTTCTTGGAGCCCTAGATAACTTGGGTAGAGACTGATCTAGTTTGTGAGAGTGATGTATGGCTGTGAGGTGGAATCAATGGCTGAGGGTTGAGGTGGTTTGGCCTTTGGAATCGCTGGTTTGGTTTGTCTTGGTTTATTTCATGAGATCCCACATTCATGCTTGGAATATGGTGTGAGGGTGATTGGTTGAAAGATATATTTGGTTCATCCCAATCTATGGTTGGGTGGTACGTGGAAGTCCTTGAATTGGTTGGTATTTTCACATGTTAATATGAGACATTTCCTTATTGATATCAATGACCATTTGTACTGATTATGTTGGTGGTATTATGGTTGAGTTTCCAAGGTTTCTATTATGTTTATAAGATGGTTATATGATGTGTTATATCTATGTCTCTTTACATGTTTTGATAAGGTATTGAATGGTTGATGAATGCATGGCCTAACAAGTGTTATTGCAGCTATGTGGAGTGGGTATAGAGCCTTCTTGGTGATTTTTAGATGAATCTCAGACTATTATTATGAAATATGCATTCATGACCTGTAGCCTACATGTTTTCCATGCGATTTAGGTAATTTATATTATGTTCTAGGAAATCTAGGTCAAGTTCTGCTTATATGTTTGAATGTTTAGCTTTTTTGTTAAGTCATTTACGATTTAGAGAAGGCTCAGGTAGTTATGGGCAGTGGGATGATCTGGAAATGTGGCTCAGATCTTAGGACTGCACCCTCTGAACTAGGAAAGTTGGGTCACACTGCATGGAGTCAATGTCGTGCATGCAGTGAGGGTTTGGTCACTTGGGGTGGTCCTTTAGCCTATGCATGTCCTATGGCCTCGAGGGATGTTGTGAATTGTTAGTGTGTGGTCAGATGTAAGCCACACTTCCTTAACTTGAGCTGGGAGGTTGGTTCATGTCATAGTAACCCTCCGTCTCATGTTTACCCTAGCAGGCCAGTGAAGGGGTGGTTATAGGTTGGTATCAAAGCGGGTTTCCATTGTCTTTGGGTGATATCAGATACCATATGGTGGTATGAGAGCGGATTTCATTCTCTTTTGGTGATATCTGATACTATAGGGTTGTACCAGAGGGAGTTTCCATTCTCTAAGGGTGACATCAGATACCACAGGGTGGTATCAGAGCATGGTTCAAACAATTGGACTGGATATGGTTATGGTTAGCCCATTTAAGCCATCTAGCTAAATGTATATGGTTATGCATGCATAGTAGGTCATATATGCATCACGATGGTCATTATGCAGTTGTGTCATGGTTGAGATGGAGAAGGAGATGTAGATCATGAGAGCGAGGTTGCAACACTGGATCTTAGAGTAAAAGAAAATCACCATACAGGTTAGCATGTTGGGAATGCAAGTACGTTGGTTAATGGTTTTTATAAGCATTATAGCTATGTATATGCCTGCCATTCTATTGTTGTTGTGGTTACATGCATGATATATGTTAGTTAATCAATGCAGCCATATGCACATGCATCAGATAGTCATGAATGATAGTAACTTGTTGTTATATGCATTGCAGCCATATGCATGATGATGATGGTCATTGCAACAAAGGTTTTGATGTTATTATGTATCATGCTAATCTAGATTTTCCTTTGTAGATGGTTATGGTTATTATTTTCAGGTATGAGTCAATATACTTATGATATTGTGTCATACTAATTTGGATTGACTTGTGAAAATTTGAAAGCCTCCCATGAGATACATTAAGGTATGAGTTTGATTATGTTTTTATTTGGTTTATCTAACATGGTATGCTTGTAGGAAATAGGAGATCAGAGATGAAGAGCAGAGTAGTGGACATTGGGGATCAAACAGTTATAGTAGTTTCCTCCTTCTGCCTTAGTGTGGACTATTGATAGTAAGGGGTTATCTTTATAGGTTATTTGAAATTTTGATAATTGCATGATATGAGTATGTGTCTATAAGATTGCATGAAGGAATGATCCTATTTTAAGATGGCTGTACTAACACAATATGTATTGAGACCACTGATATGCACTTGGGTGAAGTGGGTGCTAGTTTTAGTATTATGACTAATGACTATGAGTTGATTGTTGATTATGACATGGTTGTTAATCTTGGTAAGCGATGATTTCAAATTAATAGACATAATGTCTTCATCTTTGGAACATGTGACTGACATGTGTGAATAATTGCAGGGAAACATGCTTGGTATTAGCATGACAAGGTAACAAGTGATGTGTTTATATAACTAACAACTAGGTGATGTGATAACACATAATAAGAATCAATTGAAGTAAGGAAAAAGGTAAAAGAAAGGAATTGGGTGAGAATTACTTTAGCTATGTTTGGAAATCAAAATTCCAAATGAATGAGTACTTTGCATGCATACACGGAGTCTTGTTAACCTTGATTTTGTCTGACATTATGCGGATATATGTTAGATTCATGAAAATGTATTTGAAAGGTATAATAGTTGGTTTCCATTTATGGTTGGATTTGTCAAGGAATTGGAGTCCCTTAAGAGAAGATATATGTACATGTTCAATATAGGTCAATGTTTTCAGTACAACAAGGTAAAGAAATTGGTTTATTATTACGTTTATTTATGCACTGACAATTATGTGCAAGGCAGTATGGTGCAGGGGATTGCATGGCCAAAGAGACTGCCATGAAATATTGAAGAAGGCTCAAGTTGAGATTTCCTTTGTAAGCGTTGGGAACCCATGGGGATGGAGTCAAGGTGTCATCTACTAGTTTTGTGCTTTCAGTATTTTGTGATTTTTTTGCGCTTAATTTGCAATTTTGTTTGTGTCTGGTGCATAGCCATGCCACTTTGTTTGTGGTTTCACATTGCTATTGGTTTTTCATGGTTTTCTTCTTGTTGCTTCTTGTTCTTTCCTTTTATGTTTTGAGGGTCTTGGGAATTGGTTGGGGAAAAAGGAAAGTTAATGGAGCTCGAGGGGAGTTGAATGATACCCAACAGGTAATGTGAGACGTAGATAAAGCCTAGTGCATGAGTAAAGGGCAACTGAAGGCAAGAATATGACAACTAGTTGGATTGGTTGGGTCCATTGGGATAATGGAGGGTGGCAGGATAGTCATGAGAAGGGTAACAAGAAAGGTAAAGTAAATGGATTTGAGGTGTCAGATGCCTTGGCTATGCCAGGAACTGTTGTTCTCAATGTTGTGCATGAATAAAGGGAGTTCTCTTAACATTGACTTTATGATATCTGGAAATTATGTTGTGATCATGATTATATTGATGTTTAAATATATGTATATACATATGTATGTATGTATGTTGCTGCCTGACAGGGTCATCAAGGATCATGATTGTTTTATGCTAATGTTTATATGTATATATATGTACGCATGTATGTGTGTGTGTGTGTTGTTGTCTGACAGAGTCATCAGGGATCATGATTGTTTTATGCTAATTTTTATATGTATATATGTATGTATGTATGTCATTATCTGACAGAATCATTAGGGATCATGCTTGTGAAGGAATGATTACTTATGCAGGTGAATGTCATGAAGAGGTTCCTAGTTTATGAGGAGTCAAGTGGGTAGAGTAACCTTGACAAATTTATGAGGTTAGTATCGTGTGGATATGAATTTATATTATGTGGTTAGGCTATGCCTATCTTTGTGCTATGGAAAGTAACGCTGAAGGATACATCAACGGAATGAAACAAACGTGCTCTGCGACATGATGGGACAAGCATGGCTAATGGAAAGACACTAGAAGCAAGGTTTCTTGTTAGAGACATTGTGGTCTCTGGATGTGTACATATAGTGTTGTGTGCATGTTGCATATGTGGTGTTGTGTACATATGGTGTTGTGTACATGTTGTATATGCGGTGTTCTGTACATGTTGTATATACAGGTGCTGCATACACATAATGTTGTGTGCATGTTGTATATGAAGCGTTGTGTACATATGGTGTTGTGTGCATGTTGTATATTCGATGTTGTGTGCATGTTGTATATGTGGTGCTGTGTACATATGGTGTTGTGTACATGTTGAATGTGCAATGTTGTGTACATATGGTGTTGTGTGCATGTTGTATATGTGGTGCTGTTTACATATGGTGTTCTGTGCATGTTGTATATGCGGTGCTGTGTACATATGGTGTTGTGTGCATGTTGTACTTGTGGTTCCATGTGCATGTGGTGTTGTGTACATGTGGTACATGTGGTGCTGCATGCATGTGGTAATTTGTACACATTGTGTAGGTGGTGTCGTGTACATGTGGTGTTGTGTACACATTATGCAGGTGGTGTTGTGTACACATTGTGCATGTGGTGTTGTGTACATGTTGTGGAGGTGGTGTTGTATACATGTCGTATTGTGTACACGTCGTACACACTGTGTTGTGCACATGTGGTACTTTGTTAGGTGCATTGTTTAGTCATTGTATCATGCCATGTATATTTGTTGTGTTGTACTTTATGTGTTGAAGAATCAAGGGTAATTAGGTGTAGTGTGATTCTTCTCAACTTGATAACAATTTGTGAAGTCTTTTTACCTTTTTCTTGTTAGCTTAATATTCTTATTTTTATTATTAATACATGTGTGTTTACTTCATCAAAATACTATCAAAAACATAAGAACAAGAACAATAAATGTTGGCTCTCTGCCAGGGCCAAAACCTCTCTTTTCTTGAGAGGAAAAACCTTCGCTAAATTTCTCTTATTGAAGCTACTTATTAAGCAATTCCAAACCCTAGAATCTTGACAAGAATATCCTCCAAGCACAATTCAAGTCCTTCATCCTTTCTACACTTTGTTCCTTGATACTTCCTTCTTCCGGCGCTTCGTTTCCCAGAACTTCATCCTCCTTCCAGATATTGTTAGATATTGTTGCACTTTCTCTAGAAGAGATACCTTTGATGATACCCTTTCCTTATGATGATACCTTCCTTCTCTTCACTAACCAACAAACTTGTATGACTATAATGGGAGGGTTGTTATGGCAGCAGAGACAACCTCCTTATCCTCACATGTGTGACTGTAATAGGCTTTAGAAAAACCCTATTACCTTGACTTTTCTTCCTTGCTTCTTCGCTTGAGTGAGAGGCCATTTAGGCCTATGTCTCTAGCCCAAATTATGAGATATGTTTTACTGTGAGTCTCTGTTGTTATGACCACAAGAAGCCTTCATTTTACTTGCATGTGTGACTGTATTTTCCCTAGAAAACAACCTCCAACCTTCGCTTATACTTCTCCTTACTTCGCTGCACTAAAGGCTCCTTGTCTTCATCTTATTTTTCTCTTTTCTTCGCTCCTTGACTTCGCTGATTTCAAAGATGATTGTGTTATCTTTTGAGGGAGTGGACAACCTCTATATATAGAGGTCTATCCCTCCTTTAGGCAGACTTGTCTTCTTTGCTTCATATGGGTTCTTTTGTGATGTCGTTGGATTGAGGAGACTTGTTGACTTTGCTTGGAGGTATTCTCCTGACTCTAATACATAAACATACATGGTGTAACATGCCCTTAAGGTCTTCAACATAATTAGTTTGAATCTTTGACTCACCTATAACCTTTTAACATGTGCTAGACACATTTCAATGAGCAAGAAACTCATTGACATATATTATAAATTTAGTATTTCTTTCCTTGAATAAACACAAAGATCAAAAGTACATTTATGAAGATCGAAGCTAGTTGCATTTCCTTCAACACTCCCTCTTAAATAGGGAGGTATTCATACAACATTACAAGGTGTTTGGCTATGTTTCAATCTTGAAGAATTCACATAAGAAAAACTAGATTGGCAATCCATCTGTTATAACATCATAGTAACCAACATTGTTTCCACAACAAGGCCTTGACTGACAACTCTATCTCTCAATAGATTAGAGCACAATGTCGGCGAGACCAATGAATTATAAACACCTTAGTCATTGTTTCTTAAGGTACATACCCACCCAGGTGTTCAGTTAGTATGACCTTCTAGGACTATTCTTATCTTGGGTTCCCAGCCCTCAAAGAATATTGGTCCTCTTGCCTACTCTTGTCTTGGATGCCCTACACATCCTCAAAGAGTATCGAATTCCAAATTATTACCCATCCTCCCATTCTTTATTCCAAAGTGAAGACAAGAATGTTGTGTCTATCTCTTCCTCTCAATTGAGGAATACATGCGCAAGTATCCTCTAACACAGTACTTGTCCAAGTTCCTTTTTAATTGGTAACTTTTTATAGCTCCCTCTTAGATAGGGACTTTTCCATTCATCAACAACTTCTTCTTCATGGGTCCTCCAGCTGCTTGATCTCCTTATTTCATTTGATGTCATGAAGTCTTTGTTCCAACTTGTTCTTGGTAGGGCACCATCCATTAATCACTTTCCTTCTTGGTTTTTCATGTCATTTCTTCCTTAATGGAAAGTGGCCTTCTTGACATATATTAGGTTCTCTTGTCATCTGGCTACTCCTTTTTCATCTGTCCATGCTTCAGAAAACTCTTCTCATGGATTCTTCATTGTACTTTCTTTTTCACATGCTTTGATCTAGTAGTCCTTCATGACTTCATCCAGATATTGCTTTAACATTAATTGGTGCTTTCGTTGGATGGATTCTTCATCATGACATCTTCGTAGGGTAGAATCAATTATCTACACCTTTCATATCTCCAAGGCCTTCATAAGTGTCAAGGGTCCTTTTATCTTTTTCTTCCTTTGTCAGAGTTGTCATGCCTTCTTTCGGGAGATGTATTCAAAGTATCTTTATCAGATAGAGAGATTCTTTGTGATCATGGTGTTCTTCACATTCTTGATCTCTTTCTTCATTTTCTTCTTCATGGATAGATTGGTCGACCACCTTATACTCCTTGTGGGAGAACTTCATCTTGGACTAGTCAACATTTCTTCTTTCTTCTTAGTCAGCATTATTATACTCCTTATGTGAGTATTTTCTTTTTGTTGACCTTCATTGCATTGCAGTACATGCCTTTGAGCATGTCAATGGTGAAAGAGATTCTTTCATACTTTATCATGTCATATAACTATTCCCATGACTCAATAATATATATATGATAACATGGCTAACTTTGATGCATACATACCTCATCTTGATTCTCCTTTGATCGTCTTATCTTTAATTGATTGTCCATGGTGTGGCCCTTCTTGGTTCATCTTAGCTTGCCTGCATATCATCCTTTTTCTTGAATTCCATGAATGGGACATTCAATGAGTCACCTGCTTTTGTTTATTAATCTTCTTTTCAAGATTCCATAAGAGGATATTGAAGACCCTTTCCCTGCAAATGTTTCTTCCTTTTGATGATGGAGGTCTTATAAGATTCTTAATCATGATCAATTTTCTTTCATTGTGGATGAGGTCCTATACTAGGTATGATTCCTTCTACATGAATATCTTGAGCTATATCTACCATGTTCCTGTATTCTAGAAGATATTTCTAACCATGCATTTTGTTCTATTTATAAATGCTCCTTCTATATGAGTATTTAGAACTCTATGTACATCATGCTTCTAGATTCTAGAAGATGTTTCTAGCCTGCAATTTTATTCTATTCCTACATGCTCCTATACTACTCAAAAATTTGAAAGAAGAATTTAAGTAAAGAAGTAGACTTAGTCATAGTAGAGATCCAAAGGATATTCCTTATTTTTCTTATTTTCTTCTTATTTCACCTCTTGAGTCATGTGAGCTTCTTCCATTTTTCTTTTTTGGTTGTTGTACTTATTTAGTTTAGGAAAATTCCTTTAGTAGTGTCCATATTCTTGGCATCCAAAGCATTAGACTTTGGACATATCTTTTTTGTTTGTTCTTTATGGACAAAATTTGCCAATTTTTTCCTTTTCTCTTGTCCATGGTAGCAAATGCTTGCTCCTTTGATCCCACATCTTCCTTTGCTTTGAGTCTTGTTTCCTCTATCTTGTATAGAGACCACATTTAACTTAGTGGGGTGGCTTCCTTCTTGGAATATATGATTGATGTGAAGTTGCCCCAATCCTTAGGTAGAGCATTGAGTACTATAATTGTCATTTCTCTGTCAGACATGACTTCCCCTAGCTCTTGAAGTTGATCCCTCATTTCAAAGATCTTTATGATGTAGGGAGATATTCCTTCCTTTGATATCTTCCTTTTTTACAATTCATTTCGTAGAGAGAGATATCACTTCTCCAACTGTGGTTATCGAGAATAGATCTACTAGTTTATCATAGATTTCTTTTGATGTTTCAAGTTTGGAGACATAAGGAATGAGAGTCTTTGATGGATTCTATTACAATCCTTTGAGATCTTGTCTCATCCTTATTGTACTTGACTAAGGCTTGATTTTGTTCCTTATCAGGAATAGTGATATTCCATTTGATGTGTTCTAGAAGTTCATGCTCATTGAGAAGTAAACTAGTCCTCTTCTATGAATAAAGTTATTGGTACCTACCAATTTGTTTCTTTCCTTGGAAAAAGACATTGATGTATATTCAGAAGGGGAAATATACTTACTTGATATATTTTGAGATGTAGTGGACTTGTCTTCTTCTTGAAGACTTGATGGCTTTCCTTCCTTAGATCTTGATGTTCTTCAAGTTGCTTTCTCCAAGTGGACTTGTTGGATGATGAGATTTGCTTGATGACTTGTAGCTTGATGTAGGTCCTTCTTTGATTTGCTCTTCTTGTAGGTGCCTTTGTGTAAGGATCTTCTTCTTTATTTGTAGCATTTATTGATGAATGATAGATGGTAGACCTTATTTTACTTGAAGTGATTGAGATTTCTTGGCTAGATGCTACAACTTTTGTAGATGTCCTTCCTTGATGAGTGTTCTTGAGATGCCCTTTCCTTGATGTGTCACCTTCACTTTGATACCATGTTTAATAATCAAGGGAAATTAGGTGTAGTGTGATTATTCTTGACTTGATAGCAATTTGTGGAGTCTTTTTACTTTTTATTGTTTGCTTAATCTTATTCTTCTTCTTATTAATGCATGTGTTTGTACTTCATCAAACTGCTACCAAAAACATAAGAACAAGAACACAAGATGTTGGCTCTCTACCAAGGATAAAACCTCTCTTCTCTTGAGAGGAAAACCCTTCGGTAAATATATCTTATTGAAGCTTCTTATTGATCAATTCCAAACCCTAGAACCTTGACAACAACATCCTCCAAGCACAAGTAAAGTCCTTCGTACTTTCTGCAGTTTGTTCCCCAATGCTTCCTTCTTCCAACACTTTGTTTCTCAACACTTCATCCTCCTTCCAACTGTTGTTAGATGTTTTTGCTCTAGAAGATATACCTTTAATGAGACCCTTTCCTTATGATGATCCATTCATTCTCTTCACCAACCAGTGAACTTGTATGACTGTAATGGGAGGGTTTTTATGATAGTAGAGACAACCTCCTTCTCCTTGCACGTGTGACTGTAATAGGCTTTAGAACAACCCTATTACCTTCGATTTTATTCCTTTCTTCTCTGCTTGAGTGGGAGGCCCATTAGGCCTATGTCTCTAGCCCAAATGATGAGATATGTTTGATTGTGAGCCTCTACTGTTATGACTGCAGGATTCCTTCCTTTTCCTCACTTGTGTGACTGTATTTTCCCTAGAAAACAACCTCCAACCTTTTCTTATACTTTTCCTTACTTCGTTGCACGAGAGGCTCCTTGTCTTCGTCCTATTTTGCTCTTTTCTTGGCTCCTTGACTTCGCTAATTTCAGAGATGATTGCGTTATCTTTTGAGGGAGTGGACAACCTCGACATATAGAGGTTTGTCCCTCCTTTATGCTGACTTGAAGATTGTTGGATGACTTATCATCTTTGTTTCAAATGGGTTATTTGGTGATGTCATTGCATGGAGGAGACTTGTTGACTTTGCTTGGAGGCATTCTCTTGACTTTAATACAGAAACATACATGGTGTAACATGCCCTCAAGGTCTTCAACATAATTATTTTGACTCTTTGACTCACCTATATCACTTTAACGTATGCTAGACCTATTTCAATGAGCAAGAAACTCATTGACATATATTATAAAAATAATATTTCTTTTCTTGAATAAATAGAAATATCAAAAGTACATTTATGCAGACCGAACCTAGTTACATTTCCTTCAACATTATGTACGTATATGTATTGTGTTGTACACCGAGTATAGGTGTATGTGTTGTGTTGTACATCAGGTGTAGGTGTATGTTTGATGTGGTGCATTGTGCATGGATGTATGCATGTGATGTACACTATTTGTATGTGTACGTGGTTGAAGAGGAGGCACTGGGTGATTGTTGGGTGTGGTAACCAATCCAGTTTGTGTACATAAAGGACAAAGAATATAGGTAGAAGAAAAGGACCAGTTGAAAGATAAGTATGAGTGTTTATTTTAGTTTTAATTCCGCATATGATTATGATTTATGATGATTGCATGTGATATATGACTCTGACTTATGATGGTTACATGTAATATATGATTCTAATTTATGACAGTTGAGTTTTGAACTAACCAGATGTGATATGTTTATACATAATGATTTTATTAAAGATTTAGATTGACTTGTTATGACAAGAAGTAAATAGAATTGCAAGTGTACCGTATTAATGAGCTACCAATTATGTATGATTTTAATTTATTTGAATTTATTTTGACTGTAATGGCAACTATGTTCTTGGTACAAGAAAGCATGGAAATTGACCAGGTTTGGGTGGTTGAATTGAATAAGAATTAACAGTAGTGACAAAAGGAATTGGAAATGGAAGCAATATGCTGGTAAAGCATTCAAGAGTAGGGCCATTATGGGAAACTAGTACCCAATAGTGTCCATTGATTTCCATTAGCATGCTATGACCGATATGATGGTTTTGAGGCAGAGATATGCCTTGGTTTTGGATCTTCTGATGGGAGGAAACCTTGCAAGGGGATGGATTTCCTGAGGGACTGTGTAGTAGAGAAGGGAATGCCAACAAAACTTGGAAGGTGTGTGACTGCATGGAAGGGGGTGATCAGGTTTCCTGACGGATTGTGTAGCAATGAAGGGAAGGCTAGGGAATAAATTTGTTTTGGTCATTAGCATTTCTAGATGGAATCATAAGCACATTGGGAGTGTGCCCTGGAACAATGAGACGATAACTGTTCAAAGAGGGAACAAGTAGTGCAAGGATAATAATGCTGGACATTGGATGCAGGTTTGACTTTGGTAGTAGATTTTTGACTTCCTGGGAAGGAGGTGAATCCTAGTATTACTGTGAGGTGGAGGTGTGAGCCTCTAGATTCCCTTGTTTCTGATGTAGACACTGTATCCTTTTATTTGTTGGTTGCAAATGTTCATAGGTATATGTGGTTGTAATTGTAAATACCATAATGAGTTGTGTTATAAAGCTCTAATAAGCGATATGATTGTCATGTTTTTAGAAGTGGTCATTGTAAATACTACAACGAGGTGGGTAATAAAGTTCCATAGGTAGTATGTTTTTTTTCTAGTAGTTTGCTGGTTATAGGTGACATAGAACACCAAGGACGGTGTTCCCCTAAGGGGGAGGGGTTTGTAACAACCCTTGGTTGATTTTCCATGTAAAAAATATAAGACCAAGGTCATGGGACACTTATTCCAAGTTGAATGGTGGGAAAAACATCCTAGAGCGTGTCACTTTTGATTTATTAATGTCTAAGGAAATTGGCGAAGGCATTGAAAAAGAAAAAGTGGCAATAATTGGCATTTTATTTATGAAATAAAGGAAAATAGGAGAAAAGGAAGGTGAAGAAACATAGATTTACATGAGAGGGAAATTGAAGGAAAAATTAAAGAATAATGAAGAAAATAGATGCCTTAATGATAAAAAGGCTTTGGAGGATCAGTTCATGGCTTTTGTCAGTTGAATATTTTTGACAATTTTTTGGGTGGAGCTCTCTTCTATTCTCTCATTCTCTACTCTCACACACTTAGAGAAATAGTGGAGCATTCTTGGAGCACTCTAGTATTCACTTGGATTTGGAGAAAGAAGGAAAATGAAAGATGGAAAGTGCAATGGAAAAGGTGGATCAACGACTACAGCTGGATTGCTTTGCATGTAACAAATAACATGTGTGATTTACTTGCTAATTTATGGATGCATGGTATATGCATGTGATTATTTGGTTATGTGTTGTCATTAGCATGGAGGATTCACCTGGATTGACAATGGTTTTAGCTTTGCCTTTCCAATTCCTTGATAGTCATGGTGTTGTGGGTTTTTCCACTTGATTATTTTCTAATTGGTGCTCATAATTCATTATGGATGTGGGTTGAAACAAACATTTTGGAATCCCTGGAACAACTTGGGTTGAGTTACTAGTCCTAGAGTCTAGGTTGGGACAAACACTTTGGATTACTTGGTGGGTTGAATTACTAGTCCCTAGAGCTAGGTTGGAAAAATGCTCTAGAAGCCCTGGAAGGTTATGGGTTAAGCTATTAGTTACTAGAGCCCTGGGCAACTTAGGTTGAGACCGATCTGGTTGGTGAGAGTTGTTATGCGGAATCTATGATTGCAGACATAAGTATCTTCCCTAGGCCTCGTGGATTGACCTAGAACAACATAAAGACAAAGGAACTAATGTTTTCCATAAATTAAACAGATAATGGGATGAAGCCTACATGGAATATGTTGTATGCTTCACTCCTTCTTTGGCTTGAATGATCCAATCCTAGCTACAATCGCTATAATTAGAACTTGCACAATCAGATAACACAAGCCAACAATCCACATAATTTATGTAGAATCATCTAATCACTTTATTCAATAGATCAACATGGTATTGAAATATATGAAACCGTAACATCATATATAGGAAAACAAAGAACTCTTTGCACTAATAGAAATAGAGTGAGCTACAACCAAAAATAGGTGTTGATCCTATAAAAAAGCTCCTCCAAGTTGACTTGTCATTTCATTGTCACAAAGTGCACCTCTAATCACCCTAATGCATGGAAAGATATCTCTCACAATAATAACATAAGGGTAGAATTACTCTCCAAAATCCAATCCCTTACCTACGAATGCCAGTAAATATATAGGTGAAGGAGGTAGTTCATGAATTCTTATTATTTTACCAATATGGTCTTGAGATCCACTTCTGATGGGAGGATAAGCTTAAGGGATAAGGGATGAAAATCCCAAGGTAGGATAGGATAGGAAGCTTCTAGAAGAGGAAGATCCTAGATTCTTTTTTGTTTTCTAGAATTTCTAAAATTACCACACCCCCAACACTGAGCAAACTGCTAGTTATCAGCATAGGTGTAGAGTAGGGCAACTTGGTAGTCAATGCTATCTAATAAAAGGCTAGGGTGTGTTGGTCCTTAAAATGATTGAAAAAATGTGTTTTTAGGCAGAAACTCATGGATCAGAATGAGTCATGCTTAGGGATTTGTGCAAGGATGATGAAAAGGGGTCAAAGGATGTTGATTGATCTAGTTTAAGGCCTATTTACCATACATGAAAAAATGGCCTATAACAAATTCCCCCCTAAAGCACCAAGTAAGAAATGATAGCTGATGAATGAATTTTTTACCTTGTGACAAGTCGGGATCAAGAACAACCAACGAAATCATCATATGTTACAATACATTTACATCATGACATCTTTGTTGAGGGAGGCATACCCATACTCAACACATAAGCTAACATTACATGTACAATGATCAAAAGGCACATCCACAAATGACTGATGGTGGGCCCATAAATGGATAAATGCCTGTACAATGATAGCCATCATACATTATGATCTGGTATTACTCCTAAAATTGTAGCCCGGATGGATGAAACTAGATCCAAGGTGTTCTATCTTGTTCACATGACCAACCAATGTACGAGTATATCCATGTGAATCAATGAGTTGAAGTCGAACATGGTAGACACCATCTAATTACTGTCCAATGATGTAAGTGATTAATAGATGAGAGAGAAACCACCGATGATTTTCATGGCTCTCAAAACACTCTAGCACAATCCGTATAGTGTGAATAAATGATTTGATGTTGAAAACCACATAATATTTCGGTCGAAGGTCAATGATGTAAACCTGTCGCCGAGAGCGAGAAAAATTTCCATTGATGTATGCAAGAACCAAGGTACCACGGGGTGTTTCTAAGTCAACTTCCTGGATAATGAGCTAATATTGATAGGAAGCGAATTGTCGTAGGAGGGCCTTGATGTATCCCCCATCACCAACACAAAACATGTATGATGATCTGAGAAAAAATGATTAGAATGATGCTGATACGAAACTAGATCAGGAAAGGCATACATGGAATGAACGCTTAAGAGTATTGTAGCAGATATTGATTGAATGATTTCTCTTGAACACAATGACGACACTAAAATGGGGTTGGCAGCATTGACCCAAAACCAAAAGCGAAGACTTTGAAATGGTATGATAAACCAAAAGACAAGCAAATTTCCCAACCAAACAACCACAAAGATGAAGTGGAAGAGTGTTGTGTTCAAGAGCGACTTGCTTCCATTAAAAAATGGAGTACCCCATTTTCCTAATTTCCCCAACCATACTGGTCAATACCTCTTTATTTTTTAACAAGCTTGAGGAGGATAACATATGCTTGATCAGTAAGTTCATCCTTCGGATAAATCCCTCTAAGAATATTTAACGAACCCAGAGAAGGAGTGGTTCAATCCTATCATGAACAAAGAGTCCATTGCTATTTGATGCTTTAACAAGTCCAACGAAGGTAAAATTAAACATCTTTTTCATGTTTAAAGAGTTTGAAAAAGAGGCAGAAAGGAAAACTCCAGATGTTCCTTTTCTTAGGTAATCCCTTATGTCTGAAAAGGTAGAAAATAATACCCAACAGAACCTCTTAGCCATGTTGATATTGTTATGGTCAACCCATTTAGCCCATCTAGCTAAATGTATCTGGTTATGCATGCATAGTAGGCCAGATATGCATTGTAATGGTCATTATGTAGTTGTGTCATCATGATGCTATTAGTATGTTATGATGCTGATATGTTGGCTGAGATGGAGGAAGAGATGCAGATCATCAGAGCAAGGTTGAAATAGTGGATCTCAAGGTAAGAGAAGATCGTCATACACATTTGTATGTTGGGCATGCATGTATGTTGGTTAATGGTTGTTATAATAATTATGGTTATGTACATGCTTGTCATTCTATTGATGTTATGGTTACATGCATGATAGATGTTAGTTAATCAGTGCGGTCATATGCACATTTGTCAGATAGTCATGAATGATAGTAACTTGTTGTTATATGCATTGTGGTCATATGCATGATGATTATGGTCATTTCAGGCAAGGTCTTGATGTTATTATGTATCATGCTAATTTGGATTGGTATGTGCAGATGGTTATGGTTATGATATTCAGGTATGAGTCGATATACTTGTGATATTGTGTCATACTGCTATGAAACTAGCTCACAAAAAGATAGAAAATAAAGATCAATGCCTTATAAATCAGCCTCTTCGAGGGGGAAACCTCCTTCACATTACACAAATGAACAATTCTTGGATGATACAAATGACAAAAACTCCCTTCTATATATAAGAGTCTAAGAGGTCACAATATAATCAAAGCCGACATAACAATAATAATATAAAGGCACAACAATAACAATATTGGGCTTCTATGGGGCACAATAATAACAATATGGGGACGACAGGGGCACAACAATAACAATAAGGGCTACAATGACAATAGTAATGGGGGAATCACTAGTTTTATAGGGACCTAACATGCCCCTCTCCTTCAAAAACATTTTGTCCTCATTGCTTGAGTAGTACTAGATGCCTTTGTATAAAATTCTCATCCTCCCATGTGGAATCTTTCACGGGTAAGTTCTTCCACTTGACAAGATACTCTGAAATTGATCAATTCCGAAGCTGGCGAGTTCTTGTTTCTGTGACTGCTTCAGGTTCCAATATGATTTTTCCTTCCTCGTCAATTTCTAGCAATATTGTTTTAACTGTGATCTTGTCACCAATAACCTTCTTTAAGCATGAAACATGGAAACCTGGGTGCACTCCAGAGGTTGCAGGAAGCTCCAATTTGTATGTCATAATACCAATCTTTTGCAACACCTTGTACAGACCATAATACTTTGGTGATAATTTATTATCCTTCTTAGCTTTCTTGAGGGAAATTTGTTTATATGGTTGTATCCATAGAAATACCCAGTCACCTATATCAAAACTTCTTTTACTGCGACGTTGATCTGACTGTTGTTTCATTCTATTTTGTGCCAAAGTTAGGTTATCCTTTAAGAGTTGGAGAACTTGTTGTTGATGCTCGATGTGATCTTCCACTACTTGAACCTTAGAATTTTCTCTTAAATATGATGTGATGGACAGTGGGTGATATCCATAAAGTACCATAAATGGGGTCATTTTTGCTACAGTATGGAAGGAAGTGTTATACCACCATTCAACCAAAGGCAACCATTTGACCCATTGTATCTATTTACCAGATACAAAGCAACGAAGATATCCTTCAAAACATTTGTTTACTATCTTAGTTTTCCCATCAAATTGAGGATGATAAGATGAGCTATTAGCTAACTAAGTACCATGACAAGAAAATAATTCCGTCCAAAAAATTCCAGTGAAAATGGGATCTCTGTCGCTTACAATAATCTTTGGGTTTCCATGTAGCTTTTGAATTGTTTCCATAAATGCAGTAGAAACTGTATTGGCTTTAAATGGATGAGATGATGCAAAAAAGTGTGCATACTTGGTAAGTTTGTCAACTACCACCATGATGACACTCGTTCCTTCGGACTTGGGTAAATCTGTGATGAAATCCATTCAAAGCTCCTCCCAATGTTGACTTGGAATGGATAAAGTTGTAATAGACTCAGGGTCTTAATTGTCTCAACTTTATCATATTGGCAAACCAAACATTCCGCCACAAAATTTTGAATATCATATTTGAGGCCATACCAAAAAAACTCCTTCTTAACCCTGTGGTAAGTTTTTAAAAATCCCAAGTGCCCTCCTAAGGGAGAGGCGTGCAATTCCATAAGAATATTTTGTTTGAGTTGGGAATTCTGACATAGGTATAAGCTATCTTTGTACCATAACGAATAATTTTTGCAGCTAAATGTATCATATGCACTGGGATCTTGTTGTAACTTTTGAATGAGTGCCCACACTTCTTCATCATTCTTCCATTCTGTTGTGTGTGGAGCATGATTGTTCAGAGGTCTTTGTTTCAGCCGGATGTATACCCCAGGATGTTTTGTACACCCCTCCACGCGGGGGGGCCGATCCCCCCCGGCTGGGGGGTCCGGGGGCCAGCGGTCCCCCGACGGGGGCTCGGGGACAGCGCCCCCGAAGCTAAAAACAGATGTAAATTTGCCTTGTAAAAGTATACTAATTTCTAGTAAATCTGAGCCGTTCATTAGGCGGATGATCTGACGGTAGAACTTATGTTTAGTTTAGGGTTTTTTGCCCTAGAAGGCAACCCCTCTCTTTGTATGAGGGCATTTGAGGCGGTGATATAGATGTGTATTCTGTGAGCGAGAAACAGAGAGGTGAGACTGTGAGAGAAAAACAGAGGATATTACAGCGGCTTTGCTGTAGGTTGTGTCTCTTCATTTTGCTGGATAATAGAAAGGAAGGACTGGCTGTTCGAGGTGGACGTAGCCCAAACTGGGTGAACCACGTATATCTGTGTCTCTCTTGTTTTGTGCGTTTTCTATGTTTATATTTCTGCATTATTTCATGTGTTCCATTGCTCCCTAATATATAATTTTCTAACAACTGGTATCAGAGCCGAAGGTCTATTTGGCTGATAAACTCGCAGGAAAGAAGGGCTCCTAGTTCGAGTGGGAGCAATGGCGGAAAATGGTAAGTTTAGGGTCGAGAAATTTAATGGCCAAAACTTCTCGTTGTGGAAGATGAAGATGGAAGATTATCTGTATCAGAAAGATCTATACCTACCATTGGGCAGAAAAACAAAGCAGCCAAAGGATATGGACGATGAAGAATGGAACCTTCTCGATAGAAAGGCACTCGGAACAATACGGTTGTGCCTTGCAACGTCGGTCGCCTTCAACATTTCGAAGGAAACAACGGCAGAGGTTTTGATTAAGGCGTTGGAGAAACTATATGAAAAACCCTCGGCCTCAAACAAGGTATTTCTTATGAAACAATTATTTAATATGAAGATGTCGGAAGGTGGATCTATTGCAGATCATTTAAATGATT
>APFE030825416.1:58646-86635 GCA_000404065.3 Pinus taeda | reverse complement strand
ATTACAAGATATGGTCAGATTCATTTCTTCTTTCTCTAGGGTTTGTTCCTGGTGTATATCCTCTTCTTTTGACATTTCTTGTTCCTTTTCTTCCTCATCTTCACAATCTATGTAAAATAATTTCTTTTGAGCACACTTATGACTTTTAGTGTCTTTTCTATCAAAATTGTAACAAATCCCTTTTGCTCTTTTTTCTTCCAATTGTTGAGGTGTCAACCTTGTAGGTTGTGGAAGGCTATAGGAAACAACATGTTGGTGTCCCAAATTGCTCTATTTTTACCCTATTCCCATAATCCTTAACCTCTGTTTTATCTCTATTTGACCCTCTCATTCCTACACTAGTCCAAGATAATCATCTATTCCTACATATACTTCGTATTTCATAATTAATATTTATTAAGTGCTTTATTAATTACTTTACATAGATTTCATACCTTTTAGTATCTCTTATAACTTATGTTTAACTTTCCTAAAAGTAATTGAAGAACTAAGTGTTAATCATTATTTAGCACGATGAGTGCAAGTAGATTCTTGCACCGCCAATGATGTTGCTCCATGATCTCTGTGATAGTTCAAATCCTTCCACGCGGACATTTTTTATCCACGACTCCAAGTTTGGTTGTAGATTATCTGAGGTTGGATATTGGCGGCGTATAGTCAGGGATACTTGCTAGGAATATGGTCTACGACCACAAAGTTTGTGCTTTATTATAACCATTAGCCGGTTTTGCGATGTTGTTTGTTAGTTTGTTCGGACGAAAGGCTTGAATAGGTAATGACTGTAATTAGAAGAAATGGCTAAGGCTGAGAGACTGTATATAATGTAGACTGTAGGTAGAGCCAAGCTAGCGATCTCTAAGTTTGTAATTTCATTTACTTTGTAAGTTTGTATCGCCCTCGGTTTTGGGCTGGACTTGCATAATCATGTATATTTGTTGATCAAGTTTAATATGACTGTGCCATGTTTTCTTCATGCCGTGTCTAACTTTTATTTCATGCGTGATTAAGTGCTGAACCATTTTGTTTCCTAAACGAGAAACGAGCTGGTTAGCTAGGGCCCAACCAACGCAACTCGTTTACCTTTGTGCTTTCACCTTTTAAAAGGTTTGTGTGAACATTTATTCATTTGCAGTCGCATGGCTTGGATTGTTCTTATGTTTATTTCAGAAGTTCTGAGTTAAATTCATTTCATAGTCAAGCATGAACGGATCCGTAGTTTGGAAGTTTAATTAAGTTTATTTCTTTCTTGTAATTTCTTCTCCGCAATTACTTTTTTGCAATTTCCTTCCTACAATTCCTTTCCTGCAATTTTTGTCTTAGTTTGCTTCTGCTTGGGTCATGCAGGAATATTCTTCCTGTACCAATGCATATAGTTTCCTGCACTTCAGTTTATTCATTTACTTCACAACAAGTGTTACACTCCTTTTCCTGCTTATAATTTCATTTATTCCTGCGAGCAAAAGTATTATTAATTCAAGTAATCATTCTTAATGTTAAGAGTTATACTTATGAAGGATCTAAGAATGTTTACGTGAATTAAGGAAGGACATTATTACAAACACCATACTTTAAACTTGCATTTTATGACTTAAGAAAAAGGAACAAAAATGTTATAAGTGAATTTCCAAAAGTTAGTTTGATGCATGCAAATTACTTTGACTGTTGCTTTGATTATTTTGAATTGTTTTTGCTTTATGAAGTTTACTTTCATTGCAAAGTTCAGTTAATTAAAGCATTCTTTTTCACGTGTAATTTATCTCATAATCTAGTTTCCAATTGTAATTCTTTTCAACATCTCTTTTAATTCTTTCGAAAGTAAATTGGAAACTTTGGTGAAGGAAGCTTTGTCTCGGTGCAAGAGTTGGTTTCTTGTCACAGGAATAGAGTGCTCTAGGCCTTGAAGCTTAGAGCAGCTCCACAAAGACATAAGCCTTCAGTAAAGAAGGTAAAATATAATTTTTCACATAAGTACTGTACCTGAACTAGTGCAAGCATATTGCAATAGTACAAGAACAAGTTTCTTGGTGTAGAAGGAAGATCAATTGGGAAACAAATCCTTGAAAGGGCCCACTTTTTAAGTTGTTAACCATCTATACTGAAGTTGAACATAGTATTTCATGTCAGCATTTAAGATTACTTCCAGTTGTGTGAAAGTTCCTTTACTTGATTTCGTCGCAAATTATTCTTTTACATTCCAGTAGTAGAATTTCTTTGGTGTTGACTGCCTTTAAGATTGTTTTTTGTCTGATTCTGCAACATTTCATTTAAGAAGTAGGATTAGGAATAGGAAAAGTTCATACCACTTCCGGCATTGCCTGTGCTTCATCTCTAAGTTTATGAAATGCCCGAGTTGACAATTAAGTGTTGAAGGAGCTTGCTTAAGTGCAATTCCTGCACCCAACGTTTTGGTGCCATTGCAGGGGAGGCGATTTGAATTGGTAAGAATTTTCCATTTTTTGCAATAGGGGTAAGTCTGCTATTTTTTTTCTTTTGTAGTGTGCTTCTATTTGCTTGAAGGACTTTATAGGTGTCCAGTTATTTTTTGAGTTGCAGTGTTTTTATTGAAATTTTGTTTTGTCATTTTTTAAAATGAATGCCTAAAAGAGGTAGGGGTCTGCAGCTCACTAGGGGCCAAATAAATACTAATAAATCTGAAACCAAATCTTATATTGGGCCTTCTTTTGCAGTTAGAAAGTCCAAACAAACTTAGAATCATCACGCAGGAACAATCTACTTGGGCTTTGGTATCAGTGGTCCAGGTGTGACGCAACCCACGAAGGGGAAGAAGGGGAATATTAGAACCCATAGTAAGCCTTCTCAGCATGTTGAGAGTGTTTCATGTGGAATAAAAAAAATGGTAGATCAGGAAGACCATGCAGAGGGAACTGGTGAAAATAAGGTAAATGAGGAACAATCCACTTTTGTATTCCCAATTGTGGATCCTGATACACAAGTACAAATGAAAAATATTTCACCATCAACTCTTCCTCATTTTTATGGTAAGGTACATGAAGACCCAAAAAATTTCCTATTTGAGTTCGATATTTTGTGTAGAAGTTATGATTATTCATTTGATGCCCAGAAATTAAAGCTGTTTCCTGCAACTCTCAAGGATGCAGCACTCCGCTGGTTCATGGGACTAGGATGAAACACAATATCTTCTTGGGAACAAATGAAGAGAGTGTTCTTGTCAAAATATCAGGAATATTGTAAGTCTAGAGATATTTAAGATGGAATCTTTACTATTGTGCAAAATGATGATGAGACTCTAGAGGACTACTTGGAGAGATTCCCATACATCCTCCAAAGGTCAAAGCACAAATTTGATCTAAGTACCATTAGAACCTTGTTCTTACGTGGGGTTACTAACGATGCTAGGGATAATCTAAATCTATTAGGACAAGGGGATATTGATAAAAAATCTTTTGATCAAATTTGTGACTTGTGCAGGAAATTCTCGAGGAACCAATATAGATCCAGTAAAGGAATTCAGAATGGAAATACGAAAACTGAATCTACTGATGCTATGATTATTGGATTAGAAAACAAAATGGACAATATGAAAATTGAAATAATGAATACTGTTAGTAAACAAATAGACTCTTTATAGTTTCAACAAAAACTTGTAGAGAAACAAGAGTCATTGTCTATTTTCTGTCCAAAATGCAGAAGAAAGCATCTTTCAAAAGAATGTCCTCTCAATATGAAAGAAACTAATAAATGTGCAATTTGTGCAGAGAAACATGCCATGAAAAAATGTCCCTCCATACCTGGGCTAAAAGATGTAATTGAAGGAGGACATCCTGAAGCCGAATCACTGCATGCTATGGGAGCACAAAGAAACTGACCTTAGGTAAGTGCAGATATGGCTCCTGAACCTCCACCGCATTTTTTTGGTTATAATGCACATTCATATTCCTATCCTAACACTAGTCACTCTCAACATTGGAAACATGGGAACCAATATCATTATGGACAACCCTCCCAATCTTGGCAACAAGGATGGAGAGGGCCAAGCCATTCACATCATTCATGCCATTCCTATCCTGCACCTATATAGTCATACCCTCCTACATATGCACCTTACCCAATGCCACAACAATCATTACCTCAGTTGAGTCAGCCAATGTCACCATTGCCTTTACCTCCACCATTTCAACCTTCTTAGCTCCCTGCCCAACCTTTACCCAACCCAAATAACAAAGAAGTACAAATGATCAATTCTATGAACCCGCTTTCTTCATCCAGATATCAGTCCATGCCAGTTGGATTCGATGATCTCCAATTGAGATCAAGGAAGATAGTAACCTCAGAAAATGAAAATAAACCTATGGTGATTATCAACAAGAAAGGTGAGGAGGAAATTACTGACCATTCTGAAAAAGATGACACAATCCAACATATCCCTGTACCTTCTGATCCTTTTCCATCTTCTTCCAATCGACCTCCCTATCTAGAGAGGTTAGTTGTGGAGAAGAAGACCCCATTCCTGAGTCTAGCCTAGCTTCTAAGCTTAGGAACCTTTTCATAAGGGTACCTTTGCTCCAAGATATTAAAGAGGTCCCCATTTACACAAAAATCATTAGGGAACTCTATCTCAAGAAGCCAGGAAGGAGAAGATTAGAACCTCAAACTATTCAATTTGTTGGTAGAGCAGCAAAGTTAATGACAGGGTGTATGCACATGGAGAAATATAATGACCCTGGAAACCCTGTTGTCTCTGTTCAAATAGGTGATGCCCTTGTCTCCAATGTACTTATAGACCTGGGGGAAACCATTAATGTTATAACCAAGGAAACCATGGATCAACTTGGATTGGTCCATATTTGTCCTACTCCCATTGTGCTTGAACTAGCAAACAGATCTAAAATCAAGTCGGAAGGGGTGTTGGATGATGTGGTCATTTCTCTAGACTCTTGGGAATAACCCACAGACTTCATTGTGCTTCAGCCAAAGAATCCTGTGGGAGGACATCCCTTGATCTTGGGACAACCATGGCTTGCTACAGTTGATGCTTATATCAGATGTCGTTCTAGTGACATGTATATTTCCCATGGAGATTCCAAGAAGAAGGTCACCTTATATCCACTTGCTAGATCCATTGAGGAGCTCCGAGACACTTTATGGTTAGACTACAGTAGTGATGAGGAGACTCATCCTGTTTCCTTGATACATCAGAATGTTGAGTTCTCACAGGAGGATGAGATTCAAGACTTCCTGAACAATCTAGACACCATGCCCAATTTTGAGTCATTGAGTCAGATTTTTAGTCTAGATTTTCAGGAAAGTCATGAATCTCTACCTCCCTCGTCACCATATCTAGCGACACCTCTGTGTACACTTGAGCCTAATACCACTCTTGTTGAGATTAGTCCAGGTAAATCCTTTCATATCAGTTCAGACTTGGATTCTTCCCAGCAAGAGCAGCTTGTGAATTTGTTGTGAAACCATCTTGATGCCTTCACATGGGGCTATGAAGATATGAAAGGCATCTCTCCTGAAACTTGTACTCACCATATCTATATTTAGGATGGAGCCCGACCTGTCTGACAACCCCAAAGGCGAATGAACCTAGCTCTAAGAGATGTTGTCAAGGAAGAATTGCAAAAACTCTTAGATGTCGATTTCTGACAGCTAGTGGGTCTCTCCATTGGTATTAGTCCCGAAAAAATATGGGAGATGGTGCATTCGTATTGAATACAGAGAATTGAACAAAGCCACTCTCAAAGATTACTTCGCCCTTCTTTTCATCGATCAGGTACTCGATACCTTTGTTGGTAAGAAGTACTTTTCTTTTCTAGATGGCTTTAACGGGTATAACCAGATACAAATTGCACCCGAGGATCAAGACAAAACCACTTTTACATGTCCATGGGGTACATTTTCTTACCGAGTGCTTCCCTTTGGGCTATGTAATGCCTCAACTATTTTTGCTGACCTTGATTGTGTGGAAATCTATATGGATGACTTTTCTGTGTTTGGTGATTCATTTCAAGAAGCCCTCAAAAATCTAGAAAAAGTACTTCTTCACTACCAAGAAGCTCATCTCGCCTTGAGTGACAAAAAATGCAGATTAATGTGCAAGGCGGGGGTGGTTCTTGGCCATCTTATTTCTAACAAAGGTATCCAGGTTGACACTGCAAACATAGAAATTATTTTGAGTCTTCCTATACCCAAAACTCAAAGGGAAGTGAGAGGTTTTCTAGGAGATGTGGGCTACTATAGGAGATTCATCAAGAATTTCTCAAGGATAGCTACCCCCCTTTTCCAAATTTTGGCTAAAGATAGTGAGTTTCCTTGGTCCACAACTTGCCAACAGTCCTTTGAGACATTGAAGGAAAAACTAGTCCAGGCACCAGTTTTGAGAGGACCAAACTGGTCCCTGCCATTTCATATTTCCTCTGATGCCTCATATACTACTATTGGTGCAGCTTTAGGACAAGAAGAAGACAAACAATCTTATGCTATTTATTTCATTAGTAAAAACTTATCACCCACTGAACTCAATTACACGGTTACTGAGAAAGAGTTTTTTTCTATAATTTTTTCCATTAATAAATTCACACATTATATTACAGGATATGAAGTCTTTGTGCATATTGATCATTCCTCAATAAGATATTCGATGAATAAACCATTAACTAGCGGTAGAGTGACTAGGTGGTTACTATTGTTACAGGAACTTAATATTACCATTATTGATAGACCAGGAAAATCTAATGTAGTAGCAGATTATCTTTCAAGATTAAATAATCCTGGTGAAACAATTCCTGTTGATGATGATTTTCCTGATGAACATCTTTTTGTTGTGTCAACAAAATCCCGATGGTTTGCTGACATAGCTAACTATTTAATCACTAGAAAATTACCACCTCACTTATCCACTTGTGAAAAGCGAAATATATACAGAAAAGCGTTGCATATTCCTAGATTCAAGGATACCTCTTTACATCGGAGTAGATCTCATTATCTGTAGATGTGTAAGAGAGGAAGAAGTGTTTGATATTTTAAAATCTTCACATGATGAACCTTGCGGGGGTCACTTTGTCTATAAGTGGATTGCATACAAAGTGTTACGAGCTAGCTATTTTTGGCCCTCCTTGTTTAATGATCCAGGTGGCTCCATACATAGGCAGAAGTCCTAGAGGATTGAGGAAGGGTAAAAATTAGAAGTGTTTGGATTATGCTTGAACCAGGTTCACGTTAAATATCTCGTCGTTGTGATCACAGCGGTGTGAACGGTTCGTCCATCCGAGTCCAGATGAGGAAGATAGAGGTAGTTAAAGTTTTGGTTGACTTTTGCTCACTGGGCAGGCTTAATGGAGACAAAATTCGGAAGTTTCCAGCGGAAAAAATTCGGCCAAGTCTGGCCAGATTCTGGGTGAATTTGTGTCTTGTTTAATATGACTCCTTTGGTAAAATTTTGGAATTTTTGAAAAGGGCCTTATTATTATTAAAAGTTAAAAAAATACAATAAAGGAGGTGGTGGGCCAGCACCCCCACCACCCCACGCCTCTCCATAAGAAAAAATTACTCTTTTTTACGTGGAGGCTAGTGGGGATTGAACCCACCCAGCCCACGTCAGCCAGCCCCCACCAGGCGGCCCCATGAAACAACGCACCAATACCATAAATGTGCATCTATTTAACCAACCAACACACCATGAGTTTAATGCACGCCAACAACATTTATAAATGTGCCCACAAATGGTTGTGGAAGTTAAGGGGTAGGTCGCCCAATGCGGACCTAACCCCTCTAAAAAAATATAAATGTAGTTTAAAAAATAACGGTAATGTATTAAAATGGGAGGGGCGGGGATTGACCACCCGACCCCTCCTCAACTAAACTTATGCCAATCCACCAAATTGATTTCTTTGATATTTCTGCCCGAGATATTATATAAATCTTCATTTCATCAGTGTGCCCAGGAAGCATGGAGGAACCAGGAGTGGGCATGGAATTCGAGGCAATATTTTTTTTTAATTAATTTTTAATGTAGGTGGAACCATGATTAAGCAAAATTCCCAGGAGGGTGAAATTTTTGCAGTGTCCAAATTGGACAAATTTTATGTCGATCTTACACCTCTCGGCGACACGAACCCAATGGCACAGTCAGTTTCTTGATCTGAGCAGCAGATTTGTAGAGGACTCGGAGGAGGGAATCTTTGAGGAATCTAGGGGGAATGTAAAAGATTCCTTGAGCCCCAGATTTCCACTTTCTCAGAATTCTGAATTTTGATAGTTGATTTTGCACTATTCGATGCCAAAAATCTGATGGTACATTCAAATTTTTCATTTGCTCATTTCGTTTTCCGGCCACCTTTCTAAGTGGAGTACAGGTGTTAGCATTCATGTGCGAGCATCCATTTCCATGAGATTCAACGCCGCGAGATTCGACGTGCGACCAGATTCAACCGCTTGACATCCTTCTTCAGATGGCCCCAGGATGTGAGGTATATGCAGTGTGTTCATGTACTTCTTTTGTTATGAATTGTGCTACACAGACCCCTATTTGATGTTTGATATGGGATCTTATTTCTTACTTGTTTTCATGATTCCTACTTGATGTCATGCGGAATCATTTGTGTGATGTACTTGTTAGCAGGATGCTCATTGACATCATGCATGAGTTTGTGTCATACGATAGGAGTCCTTTCTGACTGAGAGTTCCTGTAGCGGAACATCTCTTGGAGCCACTCCCATGTGAGGGCAACATCCTTGTATGATAGAGACATCACCTCTTATGTACATCATCACTATTGACAACACTTAATGCAACGGCCTACACCATCTTGACACCAGGGCCTGAAGATGTAGTCCCTCCTAGACAAATTCCGTTATCAATGACTTATGTTTTCATGTGTTGATGATTGACATGTTCCTTCTTCTTTAGAACATGCAGATGTATTCCTTTATGTTCTTTTAAATATGCAATTTAACACATCACGAAAGTAAAAGGTCTTGGAAGGGTCCCTTGTTATACCCAGACCTAGATCAAATGGTATCAGAGTGGTCTTTGTGTGGATGTGAATTGCAAGCATGAAAAAAATGGCACGTGCATCAATAGAGGATGAAAAAGCGATGTACAAGACCATGCTCAAAATTTCAAAAAGAGTGGAAATAATATATGAAACTCTACAAAAATAGATAGAGGAAAAGGAACAATTGTAGCTTTAGTTGCAAGCCATGAAAGAGGCCTTGGAAGAACTAAAGCACAACAACCAAAACCTTCAAACAGATAACGTTGAATTGAAGATGCGTCTACATGAAGAGAAAGAAGAGAAACATAATTTGCTATGACAACTACAAGCAAAGGACGAGGACTTGGAAAAGCTGCAGCACGACCCATGTGAGGTAAAATGTAATTCTCCAAATTCATGTATGTGTCTTGATGATGATTTCGCTGTTTTTGAAAATCATACCGCAAGAATTGGCTCCAAACTATTGAAGAAAATGGGGTATGAAGGAAAAGGCTTGGGCGTTAATGGCCAAGGCATTGTCAACCCCATCAAAGTAGAAGAATTACCCCATCAGGCAGGACTTGGGTATGTCAGAAAGGAAGTTAGGGAATACGCCGAGACAGTTAGCGAACCACCAACAACAAATGATGAGTAGCCCTCATTAGTTCTTTCCAAATCAACAGAGGAGGTAAAAGATGTTGAATTCCTTTTGGTTTTGTCTTCACATAGTATGATTTCTGTTGGAGATTTGGAAATCCCAATTACAGGGACAAACATGAGGCTCATTACCAGGACGAGGCACAAGGAGGAAAAAGAACTTGTTGTTAATAACCAAGGCATAACTCAACCATTGGAGGTTGTGCAAAGACCTCATTTTGCAGGCTTGAGATGCACCGAGGAAGAATGCTCGAAGGTGTTAGATTCTTCCGAGGCATTGTCGAAATCGTTGAGGAAAGAGAATGATGGGAACACATCCCTATCATCCCATGGCAGTGCCCATTGCAGGGAGAGAGTTGAGGCAAGCTCTTATCACCATAATGACACTAGAGGCAGCAAGGAAAGGTATAACTAGTCTCGATATTCGAATGTTCATTTCGACTATAATCATGTTGTTAATGATGGACATAGGTCATGGTATTGAAAAACATGTACCTTTTGTGGATTACATAAGCACACATTTTCTAAGTGTTGGAAAAGAATAGTAGCACACAATAGGATGAGGAATGAGAGAACCTCTCAACAGTAGGTAAAGAAACATGTTAAGTAGAATTGGAGGAAGAAGATGTGTTGCAGTCATTGCGATAGAAGTGGCCATCAATGAGCCACATGTTGGAGGATCCATTCAGAGAAACGCCTGAAAGAAAAAGTATCGATGCATGAAATAGGTGAACAATCGTTCGACAAGCAAAACCACCACAGGGAGGTGACCCATTCATATTGATAAGTGAAAAACGGTTTCTAGATATGTTAGCTTGTCATGGTCGTGCTTTTATAAATCATTTGTTGCATTTCAAAATGTAAAAGTGATGATGTGTTTTCCATCACTTGTTAAGCAACAAATGATGTCTAGTCTTATTTTGAGTTGCATGATAAACTGTGAAAGCAATGTCGTGTTTCCATCACTCGTCAAACCAAAAATAGTGTTTGGCCTTATTTTGTAAATCATGTGTTGTAGTGATGATGTGTTGTCCATCATTTGTTGAAGCAACAATGATATGTTGGCCTTGTTTTCATAGCTGGGGTATTGTGTCCATCTTGATGTAAACTTGACCACCGAGTATGTGTTATAAACTTGTGGCAAGTATGGGATGCTTGGGTCATTAGTTGGTCATGAAAGTCAAGCATGTAATTTGCAAAAGAATGTACTATAGGTTGCAGAGGTTGCAAGTGTCGGCTCACCACTTAAGGCTTCGAAGAAAAAAGGTGAAGGAGATGGAAGCGAGGCCTTTAAGGATGCTTACGATGCAGACAAGGTACAAAGAAGTTGCAGATTATTTTTCATGCTTTTGGAGGACCAAAAGCTCCTCAGTGGGGAGGATTGATCTAGGTGGCTCCAAACATAGGCAGAAGTCCCATAGGACTTAGGAAGGGTCAAAACTAAAAGTATTTGTATTATTCTTGAACTAGGTTCATGTTAAAGATCTCATCGTCATGATCGCGATGGTGCAAACGGTTCCTCAATCCGAGTCCAGATGAGGAAGATAGAGGCAATCAAAGTTTTGGTTGTCTTTTGTTGACTCGATAGGCTTAATGGAGACACAATTTGGAAGTTTTCCAGCCAACAGAATCCGGCCAACTCCGGCCAGATTCTAGGTGAATTTGTGCCCTGTTTAATTTGACTCCTTTGGTCAAATTTTGGAATTTTTGAAAAGGGCCTTATTATTATTAAAAATTAAAAATATTAATAAAGGAGGTGGTGGGCCACCACCCCCACCACCCCACACCTCTCCATAAGCATACGTTACTCATTTTTATGTGGGGGTCGGTGGGGATTGAACCTACCCAACCCACGTGGGCCGATCCCCACCAAGTGGCCCCATGAAGCAACACACCAATACCATAAACACAGATCTATTAAATCAACCAACGCGCCATGAGTTTAATGCATGCCAACAACATTTATAAATGTGCCCACAAATGGCTGCAGGAGTTAAGGGGCAGGCCGCCCAATGCGGACCCAACCCCCCTAAAAAAAAATACATGCAGTTAAAAAAAAAACGTAATGTATTAAAATGAGAGGTGGGGATTGACCACTCGACCCCTCCTCAACTAGTTTCAATTTATGCCAATCCACCAAAATGATTTCAATGATATTTCCACCCGAGATATTATATAAACCTTCATTTCATCAGTTCACCCAAGTGGCATGGAGGAACCAAGAGTGGGCATGGAATTCGAGGCGATAATTTGTTTTAACTAAATTTTAATGCAGGTGGAACCATGATTGAGCGAAATTCCCAGGAGGGTGAAATTTTTGCAATGTCCAAATTGGACAAATTTTATGTCGATCTTACACCTCTCGGTGACATGAACCTGATGGCGCAGTCAATTTCTTGATCTGAGCAGCGGATTTGCAGAGGACTCGGAGGAGGTAATCTTTGAGGAATTTAGGGGGAATCTAAAAGGTTCCTTGAGCCCCAGATTTCCACTTTCTCAGAATTCAAAAATTTGACAGTCGATTTTTCACTATTCGATGCCACAAATCTGATGGTGCATTCATATTTTTCATTTTCTCATTTCATTTTTTGGCCACTTTTCTAAGTGGAGTGTAGGTGTTAGCATTCATGTGCGAGCAACCATTTCCATGAGATTTGACATTGCAAGATTCAATGTGCAACCAACTTCAATAGCTTGACATCCTTCTTCAGATGGCCCTAGGATGTGAGGTATATTCAGAGTGTTCATGTACTTCTTTTGATGCATTGTGTTGCACGGATCCCTGTTTGATGTTTGATGTGGGATCTTGTTTCTTACTTGTTTTCATGATTCCTGCTTGATGTGATGCAGAATCATTTGTGTGATGTACTTGTTGTCATGATTCATATTGTTTTATTTGAGATCCCTTTGTCATTATGTTGATGGGATACTCATGTTTCGCCATGTATGTTTGCATTAAGATCCCTTTTATGCCATGTTGGCGGGATGCTCATCATCATCATGCATGAGTTTGTGTCATATTGATAGGAGTCCTTTTTGACTGAGAGTTCTTGTAGCGGAACATCTCTTGGATCCACTACTGCGTGAGGGAATTTTCCTTGTATGATAGTGACATAACCTCTTATGTACATCATCACTATTGACAACACTTAATGCAGCGACCTACACCATCTTGACACTAGGGCCTAGAGACGTAGTCCCTCCTGGACGAAATCCGTTATCAATGGCTTATGTTTTCATGTGTTGATGATTGACATGTTCCTTCTTCTTTACAACATGCAAATGTATTCCTTTGTGTTCTTTTAAATATGCAATTTAACACATCATGAAAGTGAAAGATCTTGGAAGGGTCCTTTATCACACCCGGACCCGGATCATTTAAGGATGCCAAACAATATGTCAAGTGATGTGACAACTGTCAGTGAATTGGCCAACCTAATCAAACCAATGAAATTCCTTTATGTCCTCAGGTTATGATTGAGCCTTTTGAAAAATGGTCCATTGATTTTGTAGGACCAATAAATCCAACATCATTAAATAAAAAGCATATTTTGGTGTGTGCAGATTTCGTTACAAAATGGGTAGAAGCTAAAGCTATTTATTTTGCTACTAAAAGAGTTTTTGTTGATTTTATTTTTACTGAAATCTTTACTAGATTTGGTGTGCCTAGAGAAATCGTTTCTAACAATGGACCATGGTTTATTTCTAATCTGGTACAAGGTGTGATGGAGCAGTACAAAATACGACATAGGAAATCTACACCGTATCACCCGCAAGAAAATGGTCAGGTGGAGTTCATAATCAAGGTGATTAAGTCCATCCTCACAAAGATACTAAATATTCATAGAAAGGCTTGGGATGACAAATTACTGGAAGCATTGTGGGCATACCGAACCACTTGGAGGAACAACACAGGACACACACCATATGATTTGGTGTACAGGAAACAAGTCATCTTGCCAATAGAATTCCAGATCAAGAATTTCAGGATTGCAGTCCAATTGGGGCTAGATCTCTCTGAAGCACAACATCATTGTCTTCTACAGTTGAATGATTTAGATGAATTTTGAAGGGATGTTGTTCAACAGAACATCTTGGTTCAACAATAGCGCAAGAAGTGGCATGACAAGTCCATCCAGAAAAAACAATTCCAACCAGGTGATTGGGTGCTCCTTTACGATTCTAGATTCAAATATTTTAAAGGGAAATTCCATACATGCTGGATGGGAACCTATGAGGTGGTCAAAGTGTTTGAAAATGGAGCGGTAGAGATTAAAACTATTGATGGATGGAATTCTGTGTTCCTGGTAAATGGGCATAGATTGAAGGTATATTTTCAGCCCCTTCCTAAAGGATATTTTATGTAGAAATTCCAACAAAAATTTGAAAAGGAGTTGGTAGGTGGTAAAACCAACCTATTGAAGATTTGATTCTTTCTTTTCCTCATTGAAAAAATAATAAAAGAAAAAAAAAATTACAAAAAAAAAAAAATCATGTAATTATAAAAATCAGTTGACTAACATGATTGCAGAAGGATCAACCTGGAAACCAACATGCTGGCAGGAAGATCGAAATTTCAATAAAAAGGGAATGTTACTTGATATTTTAGATATGTTGGCTGCCACCAAGAAGAAGCAGGTTCAAGTAACCCAACCCTTACCCAAGTTTGGGGTAACTAGTATGGAAATTTTTATCCAAGTAAATGCTTAATTCCCGCTGCAATTACTTTTTCTGGCACCAGTGTAGGCAGACCTTGAAGATAAAATTTTGCCTTTCTTCTATTTCTTGTTTCTTAAATTCCCACTATTTTTCTTTTTCTAAATTCCCAATGAATTACCCTCCTCTTTCTTCTAAGAAAACTACCCTTACCCAATTTCATAAAATCCCTCTTTTTCCCCTGATTTTTTTCCACATCCCATTCTCGGTTATCCCCCTTGGTGATATTGTTCTTGGAATCCATGTTGTAATGTTCCTCCCCATTCTAAAAATTACCCCTTTCCCACTTCTTTATTCCCTCATAAATTGATTACAGAATTTGATGCAGTCAATCCAGAAGGCATGCTCATGAAACACCAAAGGATGGCGAATAAATTTTTTCTTATATATTGAGGCAATTTAAAAAAAAAAGTCCAGCTATAGAATTGTATTCTATCAAAATTGTTATTTTGGTAAAATCCCTGGTGCAAGATGCACAATGCAAGTAGTCAGTGAAAGCACAGTGCAGTGCAAGCAGGATTAGTGCAAGTAGGATCAGTGCAAGAGTGCGACCGACTGTGGAAGCAAGTGCAAAACAAATTTCACATAGTCTAGGAGCGTCTTATGAAGAATGTTTATGGAATTTTATTACTCTGCACATGAGTGATTCCTTCACTTATAGATCATAGCATTATATATTTTAATTAATACTTTGTTTTATCATTTATTGACTTAGGAATTTTTTTGAAGTGCAAGATATATTGGGTTATGAAATGTAATTTTTTTAATGAGTACTGAAATATGTCTTAATTGAATTGTGAGGTAGATTATGGGATAGTAAAAATTGTCCAAAAACTCATATTCACCTCCTTTGAAACAATCTCCCATCACTTGTTCATCATTGTCTTACCTCATAACCCGATCATTATGACCGTTACACCGTCGCCACATAAGCCTCTGCCACATCCAATCATTATTTCTCACTCGTAGTAGGATGATATGTATCTGCATCTGATTTGAGGAGCCGTTCTTTTATCATTAAACACAATCAGTTGGATGGGACTAAAAAGACGGAGGATGGATGAACCTCCAGCATAAAATTCTCAGCAACCGTTGGTATCACTCACTGAAATATTTTTGAGGTTGTGATAGGGAATTGTGACAAATTCAAACATGGCACCCTTAAGGAATGAGCCATCGTCCTTGAAGGAGATAGAGCAGACTGTAGAATATCGGAACAATCTTGCACTATTGCAAGAATCCAGATTCCTTCCATTTTTGCAGAAGTTTGATGGCTTCGACATGGCTGTGGTGATGGAGTTTGCAAAGACATTTGAGGGAGGTCGAGCTAGGGTCGTCTCATTAGAATTCGAAGTCATGGAGGAGTCCATTGCGTGAGCTACTGGCTTGCCAACTACAGGGGAGAAGTGGTGCAAAAAGGAGTGGATTGAAAATAAACGATGGCGTTGGTTTGTGATTGATAGAAAGCTTAAAGTTGACTGGAAGAAAGGGCTTCCGCAAAGCGCCATGCTCGGAAAATGGCGAGACCTCCTCTACATTCTACATAAATTTTTGACCTATGAGGGACGTTACACATTAGCGTTTGTGTGCCATATCAGGTTGTTGTTGCACTTTGAGTCAAGGAAACTTATTAATTTTCCTTACTACCTGCTCTGAAGTCTCGAGAAAATGGAGAAAAGGTGTGCAGAGTGGGGATGCAAGCCAAGTCACATATAAGCTATATCATTATGGGCTTATCACAATCCTCGTCAAGAAAGTGCTGGAAGAAAAGGGAGTGACCTGGAAGGAATTCCTGAAGGAGTTTCGGGCGAGTAGTGCAGGGAAGTCTGTTGGCATGAGTGCAAACAAGAAAAGGAAGGAAGAGACACCATCCCCTCCCAAGCAAAAGGGTAAAAGCAAGCCTGTGCAAGCAGAAAAGAAGTCTATCAAAGACACTCCACCCTCGACAAAGAAAAGAAAAATCAGAACCTCGACAAAGAAGAAGACTATCTCTCTAGGGATGAATCAATATCGGTTAAGCTCTCTGATTGTGATTGATGAATCACCTCAGGTTTCAACTAAAGACCGTAACCTTTGAGTGCTTGCAGATGCAACAGACCACATGGTGGTAAACAAAGAAAATGTGGAAAGGGAAGACAACATATTGTTGTCTACCCTTGTTCACAGATTAAGAAAGAAGAAGATGACACTGAGTGTAGGTAAAGTTCAGGCACAAGGTCATGAGGATGATGAGGTACAACACATGGAGACCCTCGACAATTTCGATGAACAGGACATCGAAACTCTCAATGTTTTTGACAAATAGGGTACTGAAGCCCCTGCTGGTTTAAATGAACAGGGTACTGAATCCCCTAAAGAATTGAAAGAACAGGGCATTAAAGACCCTATGGAGTTAAGTGCGTAAGGTACTAAAACACTTGGCACGAAGGTTGTGGATGGTACCAAAACCCTTGGTGATAAGGAAACCCTAAGCGCAGAAACTCTTGGCAATGTCATAATGCAAACGTTGGACAACCTTAATCTTGACAATGACGGGACTTGCTTTGAGTCCGTTGTAGAGAAGGTATTTACATCAAAGGATTTGAGCATAGAGCCCTCTACCCTCTACCTCAACAACCGAATAGTGGAATTGGAGCAGCAAGTTCATGACCTGGAGGCTTTGAACTAAGCCATGAAGGAGCAAAATTGGCAAAAGCAAGGCGAGGTAGAGCTGCTCGCAGAGGTCAAGAAGCAGAAACAACAAGTGAAAGTATGGAAGTATCGGGCTTCCAAGTGCTAAAAATGCCTCAAGAAGGTGACTAATCAGCTGAAAGGATCGTAAGGTAAAAAGCCAAAGGTAGTGAAAGCAGAGATAAGTATTGAAGTACAGGATTGAGAGTTGGCCACCCATTTTTGAAGATTTTTTGCAGAAGGTAAAATGTTGTGTGAGGACACACAACAACTTAGGGATGGGAGGATGTCTGTGTCCCAAATTTCTCTATTTTTACCCTATTCCCATAAGCATTAACCTCTGTTTTATCTCTATTTAACCTTCTCATTCCTGCACTAGTCCAAGATAATCATCTATTCCTACATATACTTCATATTTCATAATTAAGATTTATTAAATGCTTTATTAATCACTTTACATATATTTCATACCTTTTAGTATCTCTTGTAACTTATGTTTAACTTTCCTAAAAGTAATTGAAGAACTAAGTGTTAATCATTATTTAGCGTGATTAATGCAGGCAGATTCCTGCACCGCCAACAATGTTGCTTCATGATCTTCATGATTGTTCGAATCCTTCCACGCGGGTGTTTTTGATCCATGACTCCTAGTTCGGTTGTGGACTATCTGAGGTTGGATATTGGCGGCGTATAGTTAGGGATACTTGCCAAGAATATGGTCTATGACCAACAAAGTTCATGCTTTATTATAACCATTAGCTATTTTTGTAATGTTGTTTGTTAGTCCGTTTGGCTGAAAGGCTTGAATAGGAAATGACTGTAATTAGCAGAATATGGCTAAGGCCAAGAGACTGTATATAATGTAGATCGTAGGTAGAGCCAAGCTAGCGATCCTTGATTTTGTAATTTCATTTACTTTGTAATTATCGCCCTCGATTCTGGGCTAGACTCGCATTATCATGTATATTTTCTGATCAAGTTTAATATAAGGAACGCACCATGTTTTCTTCACGCTGTGTCTAATTTTTATTTCATGCATGATTAAGTGCTGAACCATTTCATTTTCTAAACGAGAAACAAGCTGGTTGGCTAGGGCCCAGCCAACCCAGCTCGTCTACCCTTGTGCTTTCGCCATTTAAAATGTTTGTGTGAACATTTATTCATTTGCAGTTGCGTGGCTTGGATTGATCTTATGTTTATTTCAGAAGTTATGAGTTAAATTCATTTCATAGTCAAGTGTGAATAGATCCATAGTTTGGAAGTCTAATTAAGTTTATTTCTTTCTTGCAATTTCTTCCCCGCAATTAATTTCTTGCAATTTCCTTTCTGCAATTCCTTTCCTGCGATTTTTGTCTTAGTTTGCTTCTGCTCGGGTCATGCAGGAAGATTCTTCCTGTACCAGTGCATGTAGTTTCCCACACTCTGGTTTATTCATTTACTTCACAACAAGTGTCACGTTCCTTTTCCTGCATATAATTTCATCTATTCCTATAAGAAAAAGTATTGTTAATTCAAGTAATCATTCTTAATGTTAAGAGTTATACTTCTGAAGGATCTAAGAATGTTTACATGAATTAAGGAAGGACGTTATTACAAACACCATACTTTACACTTGCATTTTATGACTTAAGAAAATGAACATAAACTTTATAAGTGAATTGCCGAAAGTTAGTTTGATGCATGCAAATTAATTTGATTGTTGCTTTGATTATTTTGAATTGTTTTTGCTTTATGAAGTTTACTTTCATTACAAAGTTCAGTTAATTAAAGAATTCTTTTTCACGTGTAATTTATCTCAGAATCTAGCTTGCAATTGCAATTCTTTTCAACATGTCTTTTAATTCTTTTGAAAGTAAATTGGAAACTTCGATGAAGGAAGAGCTATCTCGGTACAAGAGATGGTCTCTTGTCACAGGAACAGAGTCATAGGAATAGAGTGCTCTAAGCCTTGAAGCTTAAAGCACCTCCACAAAGACATAAGTCTTCAGTAAAGAAGGTAAAATATACTTTTTCACATAAGTTCTGTACCTGCACTAGTGCACACAAATTGTAATAGTACAAGAACATGTTGCTTGGTGTAGAAGGAAGATCAATTGGGAAATAGATCTTTGCAAGGGCCCACTCGTTAAGATGTTAGCCATCTATACTGAAGATGAATATAGTATTTCATTTCATCATTAAAGATTGCTTCCAGTTGTGTGAAAGTTCCTTTACTTGATTTCCTCGCAAATTACTCTTTTACATTCCAACACTAGAATTGCTTTGGTGTCGATTGCCTTTAAGATTGTTTTCTGTCTGATTCTGCAACATTTCATTTAAGAAGTAGGATTAGGAATAGGAAAAGTTCATACCACTTCTGGCATTGCCTGTGCTTTGTCTCTAAGTTTACGAAACCCCCGACTTGACAATTAAGTGTTGAAGGAGCTTGCCTGCACCCAACACAACACTTCCATCCTTATAGTTGTGAGTGGTAGGCTTCCTTGTTGCCATAATTTTGCTTTCCATTTTACTTGCCAACCTGAATGCCTTCTCCAATGAGTCAAGTTCCCAAAGGCGAACCTCATGTTGGATGTTATCCTTTAAATTCCCTATGAACACATCAATCCTATGGTTCTTTGGAATATCTTTTACCCTTATATTCAATTTTTGGAAGTCCTCAATGTGCTCCATCATTGAACCCTTTTGTTTGAGGTTTATCAATTGGCTAAAAAAAGTGTTCCTTTTTGTATACTCATAATGTGCTATCATTTCTTCTGTAAAAATTGCCCAAGTGACAATTTGATTACGAGAGCAAAGCCATTGATACCATACAATCTGATTTGGTTCCAAATATAAAGTTGCAATGTGTACCTTTTGTGTGTTTTGCACATTATGGAGATCGAAATATTGCTCCATTTGTAGTATCCATGTTATGGGATCCTTGCCATCAAACTTCCTCATATCAATATTTGGAATATGGTGGGTGTTCAATCCAACATTAGAGTCTATGAAATCATGATTAACATTTCTTTTGTTCTCATCATAAGTTTCCTTTACTACCCTTTCACCATTAGTAAGTGTTTCTTGTAGCAACTTAGTCAAATCTATCTTCAAATCTTCCATCTTAGCATCCATGCCATTCATCTTAGCTTCCATGCCATCCATCTTAACTTGTACGCCATTCATATTAGCTTCCACATATTTCTTTAAACCATTAATCTTAGCTTTTGTTACCTTTTGTGAGAGTGAAATTTGTTGCACTTGGTCTCGTAATTTTGATATATCATGTTGCATTACTTCCTCTTCTTCGTGAATCATGCTAGAGCTTTCAGGTTGTTTACTAGGTGTTTCCATTTTCTCTTTTCAGGGCATCAATTAATGATAATTATGCTTCACTATGCCCTTTGAACTTCAACCTAATTTTTCAACCCAAACTTATGCAAAATTTTAAAAATATTACACACCCTTTTTCGCTTGGTAGAAGCTCGATATTGAATCTGTTGTATCTCTATAATTTCAGATCTCCAAGGTCTAAAATTGCTTCCTGCAGTAGCGCTCTGAGTCCTATTTCCAATTCCACTAGTCTGATCAAAATTGGATTCTCCAAGAAAGAGTTATACCCAATCTCCCAAGATGATCTGATTATATAATTTTTCAGTAGAGGGAACTTGTACAACGTGCCACATATCACTATTTTGAACTTCGGATATGAAAAATATACATAGAAAACTACAATCCATCCTCTTTCTGTAACTTCTTATGAAATTTCAATCTGATACTCAAAGAGAAATTTATGATGATTTTCCCAAGGTCACCTATTTGGAATAAAATTCGGGAGTATGGAAAAACCCTAACTTCCTCAGATCATATCTCAAAAAATATAGCGAAACAATATCTAAAATTCAGACTCGAGGTTTAGAATGATTTCAACGCAAATGGGTTTTTTTTAGCTTCTCAAACGTCGCAAAAAAAAAGTTATAGCAAAAATGTCACGATGACCTGTTTGGAGCAGTGAAATCCTATAATCCAAAGCTCTGATACCAAATGTTATGAAACCAACTCACAAAAAGATAGAAAAGAAAGATCAACGGCTTAGAAATCAGCCTCTTCAAGGGGGAAACCTTCTTCACATTACAAAAATGAACAATTCTTGGATGATACAAATGACAAAACCTCCTTTCTATATATAGGAGTCTAAGGGGTCACAATATAATCAAAGCTGACATAACAATAATAATATAAGGGCACAACAATAACAATACTGGGCTTGTATGGGGCACAATAATAACAATATGGGGACAATAGGGGCACAACAATAACAATAAGGGATACAATGAAAATAGTAATGGGGGAATCACTAGTTTTATAGGGACCTAACACATACTAATCTAGATTGACTTGTGCAAATGTGATAGTCTCCCTTGAGATACATCGAGGTATGATTTTGATTATGTTTCTATTTAGTATATATAACATGGTATGTTTGCAAGAAATAGGAGATCATGGATGAATTGTAGAGTAGTGGGGACTAGAAAGTTATAGTATTTGCCTCCTTCTACCTTAGTGTGGACTATGGATAGTAAGGGGTTATGTTTACAGGTTGTTTGAATGTTTGATTAATTGCATGATATGAGTATGTGTCTATAATATTGCATGAAGGAATTATCCTGTTTTAAGACAGTTGTATTAACACAATATGTACTGAGGCAACTGATATGCACTTGGGTGAAGTGGGTGCTAGTTTTAGTATTATGAGTAATGACTGTTGATTATGACATGGTTGTTAGTCTTGGTAAGGGTTGATTTCAAATTAAAAGACATGATGTATTGATCTTTGGAACATGTGACTGACATGTGTGAACAATTGTAGGGAAACATGCTTGATATTAACATGACAAGGTAATAATTGATTTATTTATATAACTAACAACTGGGTGATGTGATAACACATAATAAGACTCAATTTGAGCACAGAAAAAGCTAAAAGAAAGGATTTGGGTGAGAATTCCTTTGGCTATGTTTTGAAACTGCAAATCCTAATGAACAAGTACTTTGCATGAATACAAGAAGTATTCTTAACCTTGATTTTATCTGACATTATGCGGACATGTGTTAGATTAATGAACATGTATTTGACATGTATAACAATTTGTTTCCAGTTATGGCTAGATTCATCAAGGAGTTGGAGTCCCTTGAGAGATGATATATGTATGTGTTCAGTATAGGTCGACTTGCTAGGAACAACAAGGTAATGTAACCAGTATATTGTTATGTTTATTTATGCACTGACAGTTATGTGTTTATGGAAGTTCGATGCAGGGGATTGCATGGCCAAAGAGACTTCCATGAAATATTGAAGAAAGATCAGGTTAAGATTTCCTTTAGAAGCATTGGGAACCCATGGGGATTGAGTCATGGTGTCGACTGCTAGGTTTGTGCTTTTGGTATTCTGTGATTTGTTTGCGTTTGATTTTACAATTTTGTTTGTGTCTGGTGCATGGCCATGAAACTTTGCTTGTGGTGTTGTATTGCTATTTTTTTCATGCTTTTCTTTTTGTTGGTTATTGTTCTTTACTTTTATGTTTTGAGGGTCTTGGGAATTAGTTAGGGAAAGAGGAAAGTTAATGGAGTTCAGGGGGAGATAAATGAAACTCAACAGGTAATGTGAGACCTAGATTAAGCTCAATGAATGAGTAAAGGTGATGGGGAAAGGACAGGTTTCCCTGGTTTCCCATAACCCAGGATACTCCAACACAAACACCCATAGCTCTGCTTTGAACACATTCTGGAATTTCAACAAATTATTTAAAATATGCAGTCAAAATAAGAATGGAGATTTCTTTTGTATAATGCCATGAGTGGGCTTTCTTCCACCTTGAAATCCTTACTAAAACCCCATTAAACTCCACAGGATTAAAACTATCAGATGGCTCAACATTGTTAATGAAATAGGCTTTCAAAAACTCACACACAACCCTAAAAACTGTTTGTTGTAGGCGTTGCAAAATAATTTTGCAGCGCAACCAAAAATGCTGTAGGCACTGCAAAATATTTATGTAATGCCCCAAAACTCTGTCTTTTCATATTCCATTAAGCTAAAATGACTAGATTCTCTGCAAGGTTGATTCTCCACTGTCTTGGCTTGCTTCTTAACACAACCATCGAATTATTATGCCTTTCTTCACTGGGATTAAAAAACTAATTCAAATTTGACAATCAGAGTAGCCAAAAACAAAGGGGTTTGGACTACTTTAAAACAAAATAGAGTGCTCAATTTTGGCTAATGGGTTTCACATCACAGAACCCACACACTTACTACCCAAAATGTACAGGTACCTTTGTAACAATTCTCCCACACAGATTTGAACCAAAACAAAATTAACTGTGAACAAACCACACAACAACTGAGGCTAACATATTCATATTTCTAAGGCGAATTGACTCGACAAGGGAAAAATTCAATAAATAAAGTCTTCCTTACAAGTATAGACCCATGGAAACATTGATTTTGAGCCCAAGTGTTGGTAAAATCTCAGTCTCCAAGCTTAAAGCATTAAATCATTAAGAGAATCCACAGATTACAAAAGTTGACACATAGAAAAACAAATACAATGCAATGTCTAATTTCTGACAGGCATGTAACATTTCTAAATTGGTCACAACACACTCAGAATCTTAAATAAATGCCTACACAGTTGGATTGGAACTAGAAACCAACTTGCTCATAATGCATACAACCACCAAACTGCCCAACACATTTAGATTCTTAACAAGTGCAAACAAATGAATTCATTAGCAATAGATAGATAGAGAGTTTAACAACCATAGAGGCACATAAACATATTACTCATTAAACAACTTGAATATACATTAAGCTTGGATAGATATACAATGTGGGCTTGTGCAGCACCGACCTCTCATCCTTTGCCTCTTCTCTTAGCGTTGGAGCTTCTCCTCTCTTCTTCTTCACTCTGCCTCTACTACACACAATACTCTTCTCAAACACTATTCATATTTATAAAGGAAAGCTAACATGGGACAACCAAGAGTCATTTTTTTTCCAAGGAAATATCCAGCCACATCCACTTGAAGGGATCACATCCCTTCGGCTTATCAGCTAAGTCTATCCCCAAGGGCATCGAGGAGAACTCACCCCGTGACCTCCAATTAGCAAGGTGATTGTTTGGCCTCCAAAATGTTTTCAAAATGTCATACACTTTCACCTTCATTCTCACTTTATTGCCTCATTTCATCACCTTGTCATCACATAATCCTACATTTCCATTCCCATATGGGTTCATATTTCTTTTCCAAAAAATTATTAATTTCAAGTATTTAAAGTGAATTTAGTTTAAAATTTAGAAAAATAACATGTATTTGCTTATACCTAAAGGTTGAATGAGTTTGGTGACATGTGCAAGTGATTTGGAAGGTTCCAAGACACTATTATGTGGCCTCCAAGACTCAAATTCGAATTCTCTTGAATATTTGAAGGAGATTTGGGATAGGCGTCAAGCATATCTCATGGAGAAAATTCATGGATAAAGGAATATGTGTCTCATAATGGTTTTAACCATATGAAGGATTGTAGATCTAGGAGGGATTAGTTGCTTGTGTTTTCATATAAATAGGTTTACCTCCTCCATTTCAAAAGGAGGACTCTTGGAGCATGTATCCTAACTTTTGATGGAATAGAATAAAGTTTTCTTTCTATAGTTTTATATATAAATTATCTAAATGTAGTATATGGAATAGTTTTTCACTTTGTTCTTAAGAGAATTGAACTCACTCTAAAAGGATCAAAGAAACATTTTATTTCATTTAGATTTTATCTTCATTTAATTACTTATATGTTTGAATATTTTTCATTATTAATGAATGAATTTTAGTTTAAATCTTACCAACATATGAGGGGACAACCAACAGTCTAAGTTAGATTCTCCTTCTATTTGGTCTAAACAATAATTAAAGTTCATTTCCTTTTCTTTATTTTAAGTTATTTTTGAGTTTGTGATTTGATGCAATGGTAATGTTGTTGGAATAGAACTGTGAGGAAGGAAAACTAGTACTTCTTAAGTCAGGAACCTCTTCTCTTGCTTTCCATACATCACATACTGTTGCTCTTTAGTTTCTCTTCTTGAGGACAATACTGTGGGGAAGGACAACCAAGACCTTCCAAATTAGGAGCCTCTTCCTTCACTTACTACATCTTGAATAAGAGACTTTTTAGTTTTCTTAGCTTAGAGTTATTTGCCTACTCCTGCATATATTTTGTTGGCATCATCATAAGCTTATGAGTATCCCTGGTTGATAATTTAATGAAAATCAATTTAAGCAATTGAATTGCCCAACATTTTGGCGCCATTGACGGAGATGGTGCTAAGGGATTAGGCATTAGGAATTTTAATTCAGTACTAGTATTTTTCTTTGGAAGATCTAACTCGTGTTGAAAGGATGACTTTGTGAGAGTAAGATCTTAGTAACATGGGGAAATATACATAGGGGTTAGCTTTGAATCTCATTTTCAGTTGCATATATAAATCATGATAAATATGATGCATAAATTTCAATCAATATTTTCACTATAAGAGTGTTGAACTAATCCATTTATGGACAAGAGATCTAGAATGATGTTCAAGCATTTGGAGGAGACCAAGAGAATGAGGACTACATTGAAGATTGGTTTCAAAAGGTGACTAGGCCACAACATTCTTCCATTCTTCAACAAATCCTAGCATTTAATCCAATTGTGCAATTGATTTCTCATATCTTCACAAACATTCAGTTGTATTTTTCAAATTTGGATATGAGCATATTAGAGATTGTGATTCGTAAATGGCTTCATTGAAAATATTCCTACACTTGAAAAAAAATAAAAATTCTCTTTCTCAAAATAGAGTAGGATAGAATAGGAAAATAAAACGAAGCTTGGAGAGTTTTTGTTTTAAAATTTGATTTTATTTATTTTCTTGAAAATTTTCATTTGGTGGTGCAGTAAGAGCCACTTCATTCACTAACCATTGGCAGGAAGATCTACAATCAAAGGGATATTTGTGAAAAAGGAAAACAACTAGAGTTTAGAAAGCTAAAATTTGAGGTTTGAAATCAAATTCTTCTTATATTGCTTTTCAAATTTCAATTACGTAATGAATTGATGAGTATGCTCTTTTCTTGTGCCTTGTTGCGACCTAGAAGATTAGATAAGAAAATTGAATAAATTAGCCATGAAATAAAATTTTACAATAAAATTCATAAATTTGAAAAAATGGCTAGGAGATCTAAATTCACTATTCAATCTAGAAACTTATTTAAAATTTGATCTCTAGTTTCAAAAAAAATTTGTCCCAAACTTTCTAAAACCAGTTCTTTATGTGTATAAATAAAAACTAAAAAATAAAATAAAATAAAAAAATAAACATATAATTTATATTTATAAACACCAATAAAAAAATAATAAAAAAATTAATACCAAAACAAAAATCCACCAATAATTAAAAAGAAAACATTTAAAAAAAAACATAAAAAAACAAACAGTCATAAAACACATATAAAAATAAAACATTAAAAATATAAACAAAACAAATAACAAACAAATGAATTGAAACGAATTCATATAAAGACGAAACAAATTAAAATAAAAAAAAAATGGTATGAATTAAAATACCCTCGACCATTCAAAACATAACCATGTTAAAAATTATCAAAAAGAAAAAAGGAAACAAGCCCTGCTATTATTAACCATGGTGCATATAATAAAAGGCGAGGGTTGAAAACAACGAAATGAAGATTTGCATAATGATTTAAATTGAAACATAATACTTCATGGTTTCATTTTTATTTAACAAATTGGCCCAACAATCATGCACTTCACTATGTTTATGTAGAGATATCATATCCATCCCCCCGCTTCTTCCCCATTTTTTCACGCTACTTGTATTTTGTGGCGCAATTAATTTTTAAAAACTTAAATAAGGTTGTTCTCATTTCAAGTTGTATGTATGGCTCGTGGCTTAGTGGTAATCCGTTGAAATGGTGTATAAGTCAAGCGTTCAAATTTGTTGGGGTTTGTTTATTAGATATTCAACATTTTGAAAATTTTCATTAGCCTTGTAACAAATTGGTTAAATTTTCATTGCCATGTGGTAGTGAATGGCCCACATGGTGTAGGTTTTAACCCTGTACAGAAATTATCTGCCTACAAATTCTAAAACATAGAAAATAAACAATGCGAGAGAACAACACATATACATAAAGATTTTCCCCTGGATCCCAAAACCGGACTATCAGCTTGATTTTTCATTATTTTCCTTTCAATGTTACAATACATATTTATACATGCCGAAGCATCAAAAACCATGGACCGAAAACCATCGCGTCCAAAACCATGTGCGAAAAATATGCACAAAACTATAGGTAGGTTCGCCCAACCTGATATAGGGTCCAAAAACAAAATTTTCCGGGGCACTGCCTTGGACCCCATAGAGTGGGGTTACCTGCACCCCTCAAACCCCCTTTGACTCCCCTCGCTACGCAATCGGCACAACGAAGGGGGGGCACCTTCCCCCTTCTAACCCCCAGGTTAACTATGTGGGCTAGTCGTGGAAAGAATATAACACAATCCAACATTCTCCCAGTTGTTGTTTTCTTTCCACAGGGACCACAAGAGAGCTTAGTCATTTATCCAACCCTGCAACGTCCATTATTTCTCTACACCAAGAGAACTTCTCAGAGCTCACAGATTTTGTCAATGCATCTGCAATATTATTCAAAGTGTCCACCTTTACCAGCAACACCTTTTTGTCTTCTATTATATCCCTCACAAAGTGATACTAAACATCAATGTGCTTTGTCTTTGAATGATAAGCAAGGTTCTTTTCCAAGTAAATTGCACTTTGGCTGTCACAGTCTATCCTTATAGCTCCCTGTACTAACCCCATACTTGAACATAATCTCTGCAACCAAACTGCTTCCTTGCTTGCATGAGTGGTTGCCATGTATTCTGCCTCT